>CM062294.1:511388674-511647437 GCA_031216915.1 Pictodentalium vernedei | reverse complement strand
GAATATTCATAATGTCGTTCCTGTGTTTGTCCCATTGATGAAGAAAAAACAAAATATTTTATTTTATTATACGCCAAACGATAGATTATCGAAGAAATTGCGGAAAGACAGAAATCGTATCCCCCCCCCCCCCCCCCCCCCCCCCGTGAAGATATAGATATTTTCACTTTCACTGTATCAATCAAAATGGCGGCTTTCAACGCTTCACTTCAAGGTGAATACCAGTCAAATTATCACTGGAAATGATCAATTTGTTCTAAAAACGTATAATGAAAGAAAATCTAGTGTTTTTTGAGTGGATACCGATCGGTATCCTGAATTCAACACGTATTCAGGGTACCGATCATTTCCAGCAATAATTCAAAACGTATTGAACTTGCGCAAGCGCCTCGCGAAAAATAACCACTTGTTTCGGTCACTCATGAGATAATTTTCGGTATTCACTTAAAAACACTAGATATCCTCTATTTATTCCCCGATACGAAAAGTCGTATTAACAGAAAAGTACCGCTTCTAATACCCAGAGTTTGAAGAAATTGAAAAAGAGGAAGTGAGGGACACTATTAAGCAGTTTATATCTGAATGCTGGGAGGAGAGGAGGGGAAGAGGGGGTGGGGTGCAGGGGGAATGATGGCCTTCTCTTATGAGGACCGCGACAAATCAGCGGCTGGCCAAAGAGTTATTATTATTATTATGAATAGAAGCGGTTCTGTTTGCAGGTCATCTCTGAAGTAAGTTGATTCTGAGGTTCCACTAAATGGGAGAAACTGAATAATAAAGGTAAAAACAGACTAGAAAATCGAGTACGTTATATCCACGATCTTCAAAATTCTAATGGCCATCTGTTATTCATGGGATAAATCACAGTATTAGCTGGTATTCATGAAAAAAATATATCACTTGTGAATCAACTACCAACACAGTGTTTATTGAAAGAATAGTCGGTTGTTGTGCAAACTAGTGGTATTTTGGGCAAATGAACTGAAACACTAAATCCCTCAAAAAATAATCTGGTATATCCTGGACCTAGGCTGCACGGTATATCGATAAACCGATATATACCGGTATTCAAACCAATATCGATTGAATACCGGTGTAATTACAAAAATATCGGTTTATCGTCATTATTTATTTACCCACAATTTAATTTTAAAGATGTCTTGAGTTTTTTAACTGTAGCCCCGAATGAATAATATTATCCCTTTACCCAAGGAATCGTCTGCATGTGCTCATATAATATACAATTTCAGCAGTTGAAAAAATAATTTTCAAAAATTTCAACAAAACTGTATCGTTGAGCTCGTTCCAATAAGGGGTCACGTGATATTGTTTTGTAGAATTTTTTTTTTTTGGGGGGGGGGGGGGGAGAGGGTGAAATCTGATTAACTTTTTTTTTAAATAATAAATTTTGATATTGTCTGCCTTGGGTAAAGATTTTTCGAACCGCATCATCAAGGCTTGCTAATTCGTTCCGACTGTGATGCCTCAAGCCTCGATTGTGGTACTTATATTCATTTTTCTGAACAGTTTTCGATATACCGGTATACCGCGGTATTTTTTTAATACCGATGCCAGTATTCGGTTTTGAATATCGTACAGCGCTACCTGGACCACGTACAGTGCGTGGAGAGGGTATTATCACTAAATCACCCGCAGAGTGGAGATTCCACCCAAGCAATAATTGCAAATTTGTTGCAAAGCCTAACAAGCACAAGCAAAGTTTCAGCCAATGGACCTCCGGGTTAAACCCGGAGGTCCACTGGCTGAAACATTGCTTGTGTTTTTAGTCTTTGAAACTTATAGTTTGGGTGATAACCCCACTCCGCGGGGGATTTAGTTACAATCCACTCTCCACGTACTGTAGCCCGGATTTGGATGATTTTGCATAAGCTTGAAATATTCTGGAAGAGGATGTCAACTTATCACCTCTAGAAAATTTCAAGTTTTGTACAGTTTGGAAAATAAAATGCCTTCAAGCTGTAAAAAAGGGAACACGTCAAATTCTTACCAGAAACTTTAGGAAGGTCGATTTAAATGAGAAATGGATAGAATTCCACACGTGATCGTTATGGATATTCGTAGGAAAACGAGGAAAATATTTGTTCAAGAAACAATCTTAAAAACGACAATTATCGACATTATCCAGTCGATTTTGCTCTATCGTCCTTGGAACTGACCACTCGCATTCACGAAATGTGTACAAATATCCTCGGTAGAAGCGTGTCATATTTAGTAACAAACAAGTATTTTATCATGCTTATAGAAAGGATGAATTATACATACATAGAACGACCAGGGATGTTACGACAGGGGGGGGGTCTCACCTCCCCCCCTCCCCCAGCTATGAGTATTTTTTTTTCAATAGTTGGAAATTCCGATGAATACAAGGCAGACTGATAAAATAGAAACACACAAACCAAGAACTCAATTTTCAGCAGAATTGCCGTTCCACTCCTTCCCAAGAATTTGGAATAGTATAGACCCTCTAACTCAGCAATATAGTAGACCCAAGTTCAAAAAATCATTAACGCATAAAATTTTAAGTACTTATTCCAGCCCAAACTTCAAGTGCGACAACCCAGCCTGTCCCGATTGTATCAGCCATCAAAACTCTCTGGTATATCATCCTCCTCTCAGCATATGACCTATTGATCCCATGTCGCCGCATGATTCATATACAAACTATTAAATATTCCTGTCTTTGAAAAGAACGTTTGTTACACTGACGCCAAACCGTGTTGATATTATTTTTTATGGGAATGGCAGGAAGACAGCTTTTTAGGCTATGCTATTTCCATGCTGTGTACAAGGTTATGTTCTTGTAGATTGTAATGTTATGTTGTTAATGTACTAGTATACTGCAGAATAAAGATGTATTATTCCGAGGTCAAACATCAAACAGTTGGAAATTCAATAAATTAACATTGTTCATGAAAAATATTAAAATTCCAAATAATGATGAGAAATTTTGATCTTTTATTTCCAACTGGAAACTTGAGTTTCAAATTTCCTACTCTAAAATTGACATGGCCTCAAACTTTCGACTCTGACACCAATCCGGTAAATTTTCTGACCCAGACATATTATAAATGATGCTTTTTCCGTTTCAGGACTAGTGAAAATTTTCAGAAGGGTTAATCCTTTCAATAAACTCAAAAGTATCCTTTTCAACACTCCAACAGACTAAAAGATGGCGTCTCCTTTGTCTTTTTCAACTTGATATCTTGAGTTTACTGCACACGCTCTCTACATACAGTTGTACTGGATATTTGTATTTCCTGCAGCAATTAGGTATAGTGTATTAAAGTTGTATACCGCCTAGACCGGCTGTATTCTAAGCTATATTCCCCGTAGGATATTTTTATTCAGAATTTGATGTGTGAATTGTTTTAGATTTTCTTGTAATCTGTTTTTGGAATAACATTTGCATGGACAGATCCTCGTCTCAAACTTATTATTATGAGCTGTAAAAACAAACCTTCTGTCACATGTGCACATGAGAATGTGGTTGAAACTTCCTTGAAATATAAACGTCAATTATAAAAGACACATCTTGACTCTATAAATGCCGCATCTCTGACTTCAGAGTGTGAACATCTTAATTAAGTCAACATGGGAGTACTGGAATTACCGGCAAGACTTGTGAAGACCATATCAGCTCTGGGCGCCTCTTGTCCCATCACCTGGACTGTCCAGGAGAAAGGTAAGAGCGTCTATCTGACTTTGGAGTTTACTACTAAACACCACCCCATGGGTAGATGTAGCACCTTTGATGAAAGGATCCCCTCTCACACTGGTCCTCACCCAAGGGAGGACCAGTGTGAGAGAGGGGTCCTCTCATCAAAGGAGAGGACCCCCTCTGAGAAGAGAAAGAAATAAAGAAAGAGCCAGCCCACCAAGCGGAGGAATGCCCGATACCTGGATGTTTTTTTTTAGAAGAAGAGCGAGAACGGCGATGATAAGACAACACTTCCCCTCCCACTCCCACAGACAAACCCACCCAACTGCCGGCTGCCCAGCCGGAATTGTCTGATGAGGAGCAGTCTGTGGAGACTGAGGTGGAATTGGAAGTCGCCCTCTCGCCACTTCCCGATCCGCACCCACCTCTCCCTTCGGAACCAAAATGCTAGGACGCGGACAATTGGCTGGAACAATTCGAACAAAAAAGCCAGAAACATCAAAAAGAGGCAGCTCGACACGGCGGGAAAATGAGGCTACAGTTTGATCAACTTTCCAAACAAATCCAGAGGCACGATTCCAACAACAAGCAGAGCCACCGCTCATAACAACTCCAGATTCGGCCAGGACTACACCGCACCAACCAAGTTAGTCATCAGGCTGTCCTCCAACAACGCCGACTGCCACTGTCTCCCCATCTAGATCACTACACTACACCGCACCAACAAAGTCAGTCATCAGGCAGTCCCCCAACAACGCCGACTGCCACGGTCTCCCCATCTAGACCACCTCCTCTCAAAAAGAAACAAAAGAGACATAAGCGTCGCTGAGTACCCCTTCTCTCTCCTGCTTTACCGTAGCCAGACAAGACAAAATCACACACAGTTAAAGAGGGTCGAAAGGGCTTACCCCACACCGTCCCTGCGCGCCTTCGGCGCGCAAAAACCATTTAATCTAAATAAATGCCGCAACGTTGCAAAATCGTTTTCCTGCCTGGGCATGCTACGCGTAGCGATGAAAAGGGTTTAGAGTGTGTGCACTACACTCGTGTGTTTAGTGTCTATATTAATTGCGGATTTCTTTACACAACAGGAACACCTATGTACTCTAGTTTTTTTTATAACTGTTACTATTTACCGAAACATCACATTTAACAGGTAGTTTGCGGTATATCCTGTGCTAGTGTCGATATATTAAACAGGTGTGTGGGTCATATAAACTGTCAAGACGGTTACAAATCGATACAAATTTTTTTAATGAACTGGCATTACGAATGCGATTTGGTTCACTTCAAAACAGAAGTAGCGGATCAAATGGAGTCATGTAGTCCATGAAGAGAAAACTAATTACCAGATTTAGGTAAAACCAAAACTAAAATTAAACGGCCGCGTACCCCTCCAGGAGTTTGTAACAAAAAAGGCAAAAGGTATTTGAATGAATAGCTGCTATAATAATAATAATAATAATAATAATAATAATAATAATAATAATAATAATAATAATTTACATATATAGCGCATTTACCAGCAAAACACTGCTCAAAAGCTAGCGAAATTAATAAGCTTTCATCACATACGGACAAAAGATGGAACAATGTTTTTGTCATAAAACAAGTACCCTTCGGATAGAAGGTGTCTATTTCAAACTGTAAAGCTGCTATCTTTTCTGGGTGAAAGAATGTTAACCCCACTGGTAGAGCTCCAAATCCGCAGACCAGTTAGGGACTACACGGATAATTGAATTAATTCTTTACACAATGGTCCCTGTGAATGCTGGGACAGATGAAGATTGTTAGAAAGTTTCCGACGGAAAAACGTTACTGAGGATGCTTTCTTGTAGCGTTGTAGTTTTCGCACAAGATGTACTGAAATACGTCGGGTACACTGAGTCCAAAATACCTTGCTCAAAACCCAAGAAGTCTTTCGTGAATTTAAATTAGTAATATATGCTTTTTAGAGAGTATAAATTCCCAATGGCGAATATAAATGAAGAAGTTAACAGAATTATACAACTTTGAGAAAACTTGATGGAACAGTGTTATTTAAAGACATGATTATCTTTCGAGCCCCTTATTTGGAGATTGAAATGTGCATGTTGGTCCAGCTATCGAATAAATTTGAATGTGCTTGGTTAATCAGTTAAAAAGACAATAAGCCGTTAATTTAAAAAAAAAAATAATTTTACCATTTGACGAAACCATAATTTTCATTATGCAAAAATACTCATAAATTTCATATACCATTTATATAAATCGCTCGTTCCGGTTAAATAAAGACGTTTTCAAAAACTGTTTTTATTCCTATCTAGTTATCCGAGCACTTACGGAAAGTTACGAGACAGCACAAATTGTAATATCATGTTCGACATTCGGCATAATTTATTTTCTTGGAAGGACAAAGGTGATGTTTATGTAGGCGTCTTCTACTTATAGGCCCTATGCCCATGCAATCTGATTGTCGCTTATCATTAACAATACGTGTGGTGTGGTTTCAGCAGCGAAAGTAAATTTATTTCCACTTGCATTCATAAATTATGTCACGCTGTTATTTACTTGCCGAGAATTCTTCGATCACTTTCGGACTTCTTCGTTTATCTCTTCGCAGTATCTTCTGGAAATTCGTCAGCATTAAAGCTTTTTTTTTGGCTTACAGATTTAACCCTTTACGTAACTTAACGGCCAAAATCGGCCAGCGCTATTCTCAAAGATCACCAATTAATTTTCATTATTTTTTCATATTTTGTCTCAAAAACATAGGTTATGACCCCTCGTTGGAACGAGCTCGTTCCAATGAGGAGGTCATAACCTACGTTTTTGAGACCAAAAATTGGTTATTCAAGATTTTTTTTTGCAAGTGTTGTCTGCTTTAAGTAATTTCACATGTCTTCTGATATCTAACACTTTGCATGCGTCTTTTGTTTATACATGCTCTTTCACACACGAGCAGAATCTGAGAGTCGATATTTTTCAACTTAGCGGTTTATTGTCATTTAATATTCTATGTCTCATATTGTAAATCTATAATCTTCAAACCTAAAGCTGAACCTATTAAGTGGTCTGCCCAGGTAATTTCCTTAGCTTCCGTTTAATATTGAAATCAGTAATATGAGACGTCCGGTTTAACCCTTTACCCAACGTAACAACCAAAACCGGCCAGCGCTATTTACAAAAATCACCATTCAATTTTCATTATTTTTGTCTAAAAAACATAGCTTATGACCCCTCATTGGAACGAGCTCGATGAGCTCGTTCCAATGAGGGGGTCATAAGCTATGTTTTTAGACAACAAAATGAAAATATTTAATTATTCAAGAATTTTGTTTGCAGGTGTCGTCTGCTTTTCGTGTTAGGTAAAAAGACTTACATGGGTCTGTGAGTAAAGAGAAGTTCCAGTTAAACAATATGGACAGAAAAATGATAGAAGCGTCTTTGTCAGTGACATACAGGTAAGGGAAGCAAAAGCAAAAATCTTTCGTGAATTATCTGCGTATTCAATTGTCTCACCGTCTACCAATTAACCACCCATTACCAGTAACTATATAGGCAACAGATGCAACGCCGATTACCAGAAGAATAATATAACAATAACATGATTTTGGAGGGCATTATGGTTCATTAACCGCTCTGCAGCAATGATGAACAGCCCGAGGGTTTATTGAAGGCTCGAGTCGAAGTCGAGGGCCGTTAATAATCCCAAGGGCTGTTCATCATTGCTGCAGGGCCGCTAATGAATCATGATGCCTGACAACAATCATGTTATTACTATTATTACCACTCCCTGTTACAGCTAACCGCACGAGGGAATTGCTGGAAGAAATAATCACTAAAGTCAGTTCGATATTTCTGTTTCGATCGTGCGTTCGACTTCAGTTCAGTAATTCAAACGGACGTCATCCGAATGGGAGTAATTCATTAGACCATGGAATCTAAAAATAGCCGGGCCGCGGGCCATTAATGGCTATTTATACCATTATCGTCCGCGGCCCGGCTCCGTCGAATGACGTCAGTGAAATTATGGAATTTTAACGCCCCCCCCCCCCCCAACCCCCAAAATCATGTTAATCAACTATTAACTTATAGATTGAGTGGTAATAACATGTGGTATTTGGTTCAGAAATATACGCCTATCCTTAAACAATTTTCATGGTCGGCCCGATGCGGTAATTGTCCAACGGCTCCTACACGTTTTGGCCAGGGACCCCATAGCGACCTTCGGTCACCACTGGTCTTTGCTTGTGGCCAAGTCATGGTATCACGACATACACATGTGATCATACATACAAGAAAGAAAAGTATACACAGGATACCTCCTTACCACAACCAGGACGCCATTCAGTGAGAAGTAAACAGACTGATTTCTGTATAATTTGAAAAGAATATCTTTCGGCCTCCAAACATGGCTTTTGACCTTCATTGTGTTTTTTGTTGGGTTTGGTTTTTTTTTTGTTTTTTTTTTTTTGTTCTTTTCTTTGTTTTCTGCTAACAAGGCGTAGTCGTTCACTCTGAGCTAAATAGGCGACGCGTTAAATGGTACTGTGCTCAATTGTTTTTAGGCATCAAAATTTGTTCACAACTCTTTGCCATGTTACAATTTATGGGAGAGTGCCCCATAAATTGTAACAAGGAAAATCTATATTGACTAAATAATTTAGAATCAGAGGCAATATGAAGGACATCCACATCGTTTGAACCATTTAAGGTGCATTAGCTGCACTTTAGAGTAAAGCCCAAAGATGTGCTTCCGGCACACTACCAGTTAATTCGCCATCTCCGTTCCATTTTACTTTCAAAATACAATGGGCGACAAAAACGCATTCGAACAATTATCGCATTTAGAAAAGAGCATAATGTGTCACCCCGATACTAGATTTTGAAAAATCCATCCCTCGAATGTTCATTTTTGGACAGAAATAATACAAATTCACACATCGATTAAGATTGTGTTTATTCGGTATGGTGTTATCTGTAGCACAACATTCCCCATTGAAAAAAAAAGTTGCTTTGTGAAAAATAATGCCTTTGTTTTGGGTATTATGGAATCAGGGCGAATTAAAACTGTAATGGATTGTTTTAGCTCTGCAAATGGACTTTTTAAGATTGTTTACGCTTTTCGTAATGTTTAATTGAAGTTCAAGCGCAAATATTTCTCTTTGGTGCATATTTTGCCTTTCATTTCAGGAAATGTTATCCTGAAAATCTAAAGAGCTCGGAAATCTGGCGGCCGTGTCCATTTTAATAGCAATCAGAGACCCGTTAAAGCATTTTCGAATCCAGCATATGCCCTTAAATTCGCCGAAAATTGGCTTACAAAAATAGAAAAATACAAATGTCTATTGGTGTGTTTTTGTTGTGAATTCCCTGAAAAATATATGCACGTGACTGGTACTTCCCTTCCAATTAGTTTTTCTCTCTTATTTGTTGCATGCCCCCTGTTTTCGGGTCAAGAAAAGTTGTCTGACGTGTTGTAATTAACAAAGATATTTGAATACCAAAACCAAAGTGATGCGATCATATTTCTTTCGCCTGAATTTTATAATGGTCGAATGAATTCAGATAATAACATCGTTCAGTCCCGTGAACCACAAAAGGTAATGCTTTTTCTATGTCATCTGTAAACAAAGAAAATATAGTTACGAAAATATCAGGGAATTAGCGTCTAGACTTTGATGACCACGTTAGAAAGGGTTGTTGGAAAGGGTCACTTCAAATAAAACGTCATATAAAACATATACGGCCTTGGTAGTGTGAATAATAAATACACAGAACGACACGGGCGTGTTGAATGGGTTAATCGATATATAAAACGAGAGTCCGTAAACAAGTTTTATCCTTCCGCGATGACATAGGTGCCATATCGATTAACCCATTCACACACGCGTATCGTTCTGTGTTTATTACACGCCTTCCATCTATAAAAACAATTATTACAAGGACACCCAGCAATTCATTTGACAACTATCAACAAAAAGAACACATTTTATCGCCAACCAAATTTGCGAGGGAACCCGTGTTACTATTTCGTCCCCTGAGTTCCAATGTGTTCTATGTGCCTACTGGCACATAGAACACATTGGAACTCAGGGGACGATTTTCAGCTATCGCTAGCGATTCAAATTGTATTTCTGGTGCACGATTTGTAGAAAAGTCCATTGAATTTTCGCCTCTGTTTAAAAATAGTCTGTCAACGATTTCCGTTCCGTACATGTGTGCGGAACGGATTTTCATTTTCCGCATGGTTTAGTGTTGCTGTAGATGGGGATTTCAAAGAACAGGCGTACAGTACGTGGAGAGTGTATTATCACTAAATCACCCGCAGAGTGGAGATTCCACCCAAGCAATAATTGCAAATTTCTTGCAAAGCATAACAAGCACAAGAAAAGTTTCAGCCAATGCACCTCCGGGTTAATCCCGGAGGTCCATTGGCTGAAACATTGCTTGTGTTTTTAGAAGATATGTACAAAATTTGAAACTTATGGTTTGGGTGATAACTCCACTCCGCGGGTGATTTAGTTACAATCCACTCTCCACGTAATGTATAATAAATTAATGATCCGCATCGTCGGCCTGAGTTAAGATATTGCTCTGTATTTGCATTTCTAAAGGAAACGCCTTGCGTCCGTGCAAACATGGGTATTTTAAAACCTATTTTATTATCCGCTCATCAAAAACTTCAAGAGACAAATTTTCTTCATTATGACCATTCCAGCACATACCAGCACAATCCATGTTGTTAACATTCTAAGCTTTAAACAGCAAACACTGACAGACTTACTAACAAGGATAAAATATGCAACTCAAACAAAGCACGTGGACGTTATTTACTCCACTCAAGTGTTAATAAATATATTTTCCAAAACATGAAGATTCTTCAAAAGGACTGTGATATTCGCACTCAAAAAAACGAAATAATAGATAAACACGAAATCCAATTTCCGGACACTGTATAGATTTGTTGTCCGCCATCATATATTTCAATGGATAATTCACGACTTCAGTGTTTGTTTCCACCCCTAAAAATGACAGATTTTGTTACTAACAACATAGTTAGGAGAATTATCAAGATAACTTTAACTACAACGTACATCTTTAATTCCTCACAAATAAACATAGAAAAATAATTCACACGTCCTGCTCAGTGCACGGGAAGAGATACTTCCGTATTGATGCACTTATCGCACCATAGAGTGTCAATAGATACAGTCAAATTATTGTACAAACTAATCCTATATCTAACACACCTTCTCTAAAACTCTTGTTGCTAATGATTTTTAACACAAATATTGATGATTTTGTCGGAACAAACACATCTAAATAGTTCTAAATAGTGTCAGAGAACAAGGCTTGGTCTAATTCCACTTCTCCTTCCATATCTCTCAAACGTTTACGAAAAATATGTTATATTTTTTCAAAATAATTAACCGTTTGCCTAACATGAAAAGCAGACGACACTTGCAAACAAAATTCTTGAATAACTAATTTTTTTCATTTTTTGTCTCAAAAACATAGGTTATGACCCCTCTTTGGAACGAGCTCGTCGAGCTCGTTCCAAAGAGGGGTCATAACCTATGTTTTTGAGACAAAAAATGAAAAAATAATGAAAATTAATTGGCAACTCTTGAGAATAGCGCTGGCCGCTTTTGGTCGTTACGTTTGATAAAGGGTTAAAACGTTATTTGTCTAAGCCTTAGTTTGGCCCATTACTGGAACTGGTTGATCAAGTTTGTACTAATATAACAATAACATGACTTTGGAGGGCATTGTGGTTTATTAACGGCCCAACAGGTGTGAATAACAGCCCGACAGCTTATAAAAGGCCCGAGACGAAGTTGATAGACTGAAGGGCTGTTATTCACACTTGTTGGGCCGTTAATAAACCACAAGGCCCGACATTTCATTTCATTTCATTTCATTTCATTTATTCACTTTTAACCATTTACATGGCGTAAAGCAAGTGTTAACACAGAGAAAATTTAATACATTACATGTCCGGGCAGTCCGTATATATACATGTGCAAAACGTGTAACCTCTCCAGCGCTGTATGTCGATTGTTCATTGCATACGAAGTTCGAAATTAAAGGGTACCATGGAGTGTTGTCAATAGTACTCTCCCACAACCTCTTGGGGTTATGTGACCGTACTGTTGACAAAACCCCCCTGCCTTGGACGAAAAGGTTCTTAATTTTCAGTGGGGAAGGCTGGAGGGGCCACACGAATGAGGTTTGCCGGAAAAGGTATGTAAACTCTAGTCGTCTGATATATCGGGCTATGATATTTCATGTGTTCGGTGTGTGGGTTCGGGCAGTATTGCCTTGTGGTCAAGAACTTCGGTCGGCCGTATCATGTACGACGGGACTCAATGAGCTCCCCCGTGCATGATATAATCGATTGCGTTCCAGTCCTACTAATAATTTTTAATTTCATTTATGGGTGTCATCGGAGATGGGCTGTTACGATGAGTAAAACAGGCATAATGATGCATGCAGGGCAGGGACTCAAAATAAAATTCATGACAAAGTCATGTTATTACTATTATTACCACTGTGATTCTGACAAAAGTTTTGACCCTGTACCTTACATGGCAGCTACATACAGCCAATTGGTCTTCATTTAGTTCGCTTGATTGAGACATTTTTAATGTTTTCAATTTTGGCAGATGATATTATCGTCTGTTCTCAAACAAACTGGTGGCACATGATTATCATGTGATCAGCGCCGGTACGCTTTCAATGGCAACAAAGTTAGAAAACTTAAAAACAGGCCCTATATTTACCGCTTTTAAATCAGGAATAAAGGCTTAAAATGTCTGCAGACTTACTTACTATATACAGCTGCTTGTTCTTATGGGACTAACTTTGCTGGATATTTTACATATTTAATAATTTAAATAAAAATCACATTGTTCACTAGTTAAAACCATTTCTGGAAACTGTTTCCATTTTCGAGTGTACGATAGCGAGGAACAAAAGTCACTTGACGTGTCGGGCTGTTAATGAGATGTTTAACTCATTAACGGCCCGACAAATCTCGTGATTTTTTAAGTTGAGCGTTACGGTCTTGTAATGCCCTGTTAAACTTTGTTAATGTACTAGGGAACGCCTTTTTATGTGGTAATAATAGCTAATTTTGCTTAGAGAAATGCAAATAATAGATTTGTTTGATAAGGTAAAATACAAGACTGCGAAAAAGCAGGTTTGACTCAAGTTTTAAGCCAAAATATTCAACTGCCGGTAGTTAGTTTTCGGAAATGAATTACGTTTAATACAGATGATGCATCAAACAATTAATAAACTGATACCTTTTCCTGGGTTGATAGGTCCTGGATGGAAAAGCAAACCAGGATCTATATTTATCCCATAAATTTCTGTTTATTCGAACAATAAAAGCATTGGATAAATTTTTACTTTATTCACCTAGTAGGGTGATAAATTTTCTCCATAGGTTAAACACTGAAAGCATTTATTCCTGCAGTAGAGTCGGACTTGTTGACCTCTGACCTTTACCGCATTCGTGTAGTATAATTAACAGTTCAATTGTTTGTTTTCTTTAAACCTGTTTGAAAATATTGCACAATGCCAGTAGAAAACTACGACAGCGTATTAGCGCCATTTCGTTTTTTTTTTTTGCGTAACTTATGTTAAATTGTAATTATAATTTAGCTAAATTGTAATTACAACTTAATAAATTGTAATTACAACTTAATAAATTGTAATTACAACTTAATAAATTGTAATTACAACTTAGCTTAAATTGTGACGAATTTATTACCCTGCCCCTTCAGTGAGTCGAGTTTTGTTTATTATATAATTCCCAATCGGTAGTCCAGTGACAAATATACTCACATGAAACAATATTGTTCGCATTGTGTCTGTGAGTCTGAATGTTTATTATTACTGACGAAAATGTTTGAGGCGATGGGTGAAAGGGAAATCAGTGAAGTGTACCATAGAATGTCTGTGCACCCCTTTTAGCTGTCACGTGATATTCACATACATCCCGTTGAACTTCGTACACCCCATTGGAGTTAAATGTACCGTACTGGATGCAATGGTTACTGACCAATCAGGAAGTTTGTATAATTTTAAAAGGGTAATAAATCCCCACCCCACCCCACCCCACCCCTGTAGCGACGTCCCTGGAACGCATATCTCATTTTGTCCCTATATCCCGATAAATTCTGTCTTTTGATTGGTCGGAATGCCTTGGACAAATAGCCTTGGCAAAGGGTACGCCCAACATCCAAGGTGGTATATGAGAGCGTACAACATCCAGGGTATAAGCGCACACGAAACATTGGGGTATATGGTTTCAATGAAAACTTTTCGCTTCCGCTCGCCTCATTATAAAACTCGAACCAAAAAAACCCGAAAATAGTCACAAATATCATCAGATTTCCAACAATACAATCATAAAAATAAAATAAGAGCAAATAATTCGTCCCCTGAGTACCAATGTGATCTATGTGCCAGTAGGCACATAGAACACATTGGAACTCAGGGGATGATATGTCAACAAAATTCTGTTGACTCGTTTCCTTAACGACTCAAGGGATGTAACTCTATCTGTTGTCTTCTGCGATAAAAAAAACAAATTTATTATCACGAATGTGGTCCAAATAATCGTGGAGCTGAGAAATGCGTCCACAAATTTATTTCCACTAAGTCGTATTGTGTTTCAAACAGGACAAAAACGTTATCTCCGCCAGCATGTATGATATATGGAGATTTAATACCTGGATGTCTGCGGCTAGGTGCTTAAAAACCGACATCCAGGTATTAAATATACATATACCATACGTGTTGGCGGAGATAACTTATAATCTACGAAAGATACAGAAAACAAACTATGCACACAGTCTCAACAGTTATCTCCGTCGATTGTTAAAATATTCCATTTGTCACCGACTAAATATCACCATAGTGATAATAAAGTCAAACCCATTGAAAATGGTACCAACCCCTCACCTTGTGAAAGCCGTACTCAATCGGTTATTGTTATTTTTCATGTCTCTTTACTTAAAACGTCAAAAGAAATTTTCAGAGTACAATGATTCAATCGTGTGACTTTATAGCCATGGACCTACCGAATAAGGAGTTGAAATACTGAAGACATGACAGAATTACCGTCAGGGAGTACACCCTCCCTTTTGTGACCACCAAATATCAGGTGATGAGGAAGATGCCGCTGATAACATAATAAAGACGGTAACAACACTGATAGCAAATTTTCACTGCACTTATTTCGAGGTGATTAACTCGTTGATCTCTATACAATTAATTTTCTGGAAGCACCATTGGATACATACAGAAAAGTGTCTCACCTACCCTCGGTTGGGGGGGGGGGGGGGGGGGCAGTTGTTGCTATAAATAAACAATGATCGATAACAAAAATTCTTGAAAGTTTTCAATTTTCCAACGCCTTGCAATCGCCAATCGCTTTTTTAAAGAATAGACTTTGATGTCTGTGAAAAATGAATCTGTTAATGATGTGCACATTACAAATTATGTTACGGTGGAGCCCTGTTAATTGAATAGCCACTTTACCAGTGAGAATTATTCAATTAACAGGAGTATTCAATTAACATGAATTTGGTCACTTTCCTGTATTTTAGAGATAAATTGAGCATTTATTTTATTATATCTTGTTTGACAAAGCTCATGGAGCTCTGTCAAACAAGAAAAATAGAATAAATGCCTATATTATATGCACTTATGTGAAATAGGTCTCGAAACATTGGGTAATTGGTGATTGTCAGGATAATTTCTCGACACATTACAAGATTTTTTCCTTCAATTAACAGGAGTTTGCTCTATAACCCATATAAAATTAAGAGGTCAAATTTGTACTGAAAGTATGGTAAATGGTTCGGTGTTTGGAATTTATATTCAATTAACAGGGCTACTCAATTAAGAGATATGAATTAAGTGGGCTCCACTGTATTAGTTTTCGTGTTAGGCTTTCGTTTGAAATTTAATCAACAGAAAGCTGTCACGCTTTAACCCTTTACCCAACGAATCGCCCGCATCCGCCCGCGTAATATGCAAATTCAGCAGTTGTAAAAATATTATTTTTCAAAAAATTTCAACAAAACTATATCATGTGACCCCTCGTTGGAACGAGCTCGTCGAGCTCGTTCCAACGAGGGGTCACATGATATGGTTTTGTTGAAATTTTTTGAAAAATTAAAAAAATGGTTTTTAAAATAATAAATTTTGATATCGTCTGCTTTGGGTAAAGGGTTAACAGATTTCACGTCAGCAAACGTCATCGATACCAAGATTTACAGCGCTGATTGATTTGATGCCACCTCGAGGTGGGGTGGGACACACTGAGTTACGGCGTTTTCCTCTGACGTTCCTGCAATCCACTTGTACAGAGATCAGTGGATTAACTCGAAATATTTGAGATTACAATACTACTAAAGTCAAGTAACGCAATAAATGGCACCCACCTCATCTTGTGATAATCGTAGATCGGAAACTGCATTTATCATATGACTCGTCCGTTTTGTTCACTTTAAAACATTTGATATTTTGTTTTCATATTAATCAGTGATAAATAAAGCCTTCCGTCAATTTCATTGGTCAATTTCAAAACTAGACAATTTGATTGGCTGAACAAAATACAACTGGACCACATTTTCATAATTTGCATAATTAGAGTTGGGAGCTTTCATTGGTCAATTTCAAAACTGGACAATTTGATTGGCTAAACAAAATACAACTGGGTCACATTTGCATAATTTCAGTAGGGAGAATTTACGTTATCTGTCCTATTTAGGGTGGGTTATATTGTATTAATCTTTTACCTAACGTAACGGCAAAAACCGTCTCGCGCAATACAAGAAAAACGCCATTCATTCTTTTTTATATTTTCACTTTTTGCTTCCAAAACATAGCTTATGACCCCTCATTGGAACAAGCGTGTCGCGCTCGTTCCAATGAGGGGTCATAACCTATGTTTTGGAAGGAAAAAATGAAAATTTTTAGTTATACGAGGATGTTTTTTCCAAGTGCCGTCTGCAACTCAAGTTAGGTGATGGGTTAAAAAGTCATACTAAGTGGCTAATTTGTGCGTGTGTGTGTCATATGATAAATAGAATATGAAATGAGTGTTTTTCTCATATAATATTTATGAAACGAGTCTAAGAATTTTCCGTTTGGGCGAGCCTCTGACGAGCCCAAACGGAAAATTCGGACGAGAAAAACACTCATTCCATATCCTTTATATAGTAAGGAAATTCAATGGCAGTTATTACTACAACAATACCAAAGACATTTTACAAACAGCAGCTGTTTGCAATTGTTCATAGAGGTATTTTCATTATATAATAACGTCATTTTCTAGGGCGTTGGGTTCCATTACTGGAGCGCCATCTATGATTAGCAGCCCAGCAATCATTAGCCGCCAATGGGTGTGAGGCTGCTAATCACAGATGGAGGTCCAGTAATGAGCCAAACGACGCCTGCGAAAATCCTGTTGTTATTATTATTATTATCAATACTTAGAAATTATATGAACACTTTTCGACTCTTTTGGATTTATATTATTTTGTGAAAAGAATCAATGTGAAACACCATTTATTAAACAGTTTAAGGCAGAACACTGTATATTTGTCTCAAGCAACACCAAAGAAAAAGTTAACTAGTTCGGGAAATGTAAACAAATTTTCAGGAAGACGAAATGACGTCATGAGCAGAACGTCAGCGCGTGCTAGTCGGTCTGCGGGCGCTAATGACTGAAAATAGCCATTAGCGACCGGCTACGCTTTATAATCTTTGTTTCAAGTTATTTATGCTCCCTTACAGGCTGTGTAAATTAGTATTAACGTGGAGGTAGTACACAGTGAATTTATAATAATTGCAGGCTGTAACCCTAATAACGTCAACTAACGTTCGAATGTCACTGCCCTCATCTCGTGACATCACTGGTCTCTATACTGGACTGCTGGAACATCAGCGAAAATCGCCGGTACCCAAAATGTCCCCCCCCCCCCCCAGATGAAGTCAAATCAATCAACGTAGTAACTCCTCCCAATCCCTGACGTCTGATGACGTGTAAACTGTTATGTTGTAGCGTAGTAGCTTTCACTTTAACAAATGTAATTAAGAAATAATTGTTGTTTTCCTTCGTAGCGAGTTATGATTAAGCTTGTGCTGAAAATTTTCGCTTTATATCGCATAAACCGAAGGAAAACAACAGTTATTTCTTATAATTTAATCCGGCTGTAATATTAAAATATAAAAACTATGTGTATGTGAACGAAAAACTGCTAATTTTCGCAAAAGACAACAGTCAAACTCAGGAAAGTGTGCAACAAACAGGTCACGTAAATCATTGTCAAATTGTTTGCTATTTTGATTTTCGATCGCAGACGACAGATATTTAGCAAGTCACGTAACAATATCATTAAAAACATTTTTTTTAAGTTCCCCCAAAATCTTGTTTGGATGTATGATCTTTTATTCGTCTCCCACTTCGGTATATTTTATTAAATTCAATTGTTCCCGAGAAATTATCATTATATTCTCGATGACTGGAGGCGATGAAAAATCGATCATTGATCTTTGTTTACAAGCTTGTTATCCATCTATCAGTCTGCCGTGAAAAATTGATATCCAATTTGCATCATAAATATATAGAGGACATCTACACTATTTTAGTGAATATCGGGAATTATCTCATGAGTGTGGACTTGAAAGTTTTATTTTTTCACGAGCGCTTCCGATATTCACCAAAACAGCGTAGATTTTCTTTTTATTACATGCTACGTGACATTTTCCTACGCAATATTCAGCCCAATTCGACTGAAAACAGTTCCAAGACAATAACAAAAAGCTGCTGATCGTTCCTTCAAGGCGACGTCCAAGGCGACGTCGTGCGCCGAAGCGTAACGTCATTTAAGAAGCTTCTAAAATAATTCATCGTGTGGACCTGAAAAAATTATTTTTCGCTCGCGCAAGCGCTCGTGAAAATAAAACTTTCAGGTCCACACTCATGAGATAATCCTAGATACTGACAAAAATAGAGTAGATTTTCTTTTTTTATTATACGCTACGAGACATTTTATTTCACAATATTCAGCCCAATTCGACCCCAAATGCGTACGTTTCAAAACAATTACAAAGATCAGCTGATCGTTCATTCAAAGCGACGTGATGCGGCGTAGCGTGACGTCATTTAGGAAGCTACTGAGGGATATCCATCGAGTCGATGGATATCGAGAAATATCTTTTAGATTATTTGCGATAATTCACAGGTTAGCATATAATAAATTCATTTTTCACAGACATCAAAGTATATTCTTTAAAAATCGACCGAAGATTGTGAGGCGTCAAAAACCTGAAAGCCGAGACATTGGGGGAGGGGGGGGGGGGGGGCATTGTTTATTTATAGCAACACTCCACATCACACCCACCTTAGATGTCGGTAGTGGAGACACTTTTCTATATGTGACCAATGCGCGTTCCAACACGCTAAAAATTAAAGTGTTAAAAACTACACTTGAAGTGCTGTATTTAACACTTACTAAGTGCTGAACTAGCACTTTGTTCAAGTGTAGATAATCCAGAACCTGACAGGTGTTACAATAATACCACTTGACAAGTGTAATGTCACGACTCTTGAAAGGAAACAACGCAGATGACGCGGATCAGGCTCGAACTCTCGAGCCTGATCCGCGTCATCTGCATTGTGTCCTTTTAAGTATGTACCCACCAAGCTCAAATCAAATTATGGACGATTCTGGAAGAACCACCAATGCTAGACACATGGGAAGTGCCATCCATTCAAGTTTCAGATGTCTGACGACTGTAATGTCTAAGTGCTTAAAACATTGCACTTTGAGTGTTAAAATCAAATCATAAGAGTTAGAATGGGTTTAACACCTTGAAAGTGTCAGTTTTAACACTTTAGTTTTTAGTGTGAACATTCCAATTGTGTAGCGATCAGTACTTTGGGGTTAACGAGCCTTTTGGCAGTTTGAAACTCTGCGTGATTTTATCTGCTTTTAAAGTTTGTTGTGAGACTAACGTCTTGGCTACAACTCACGATTTGTATGGATTATAAGCGAGTTACATGTCAGTTGTATACCAAGAGGCAACCTCTTTACAATGTGCTATTTCTATTTTCGGAAACCATAGGTTTGCATTATGCTGTGCGTTTCTACTGACAAAGAAAGAATGTGCAAGACGAACACGGTGCAGAGGTTTCGGATTAGTGTTAGGAATACACGGATTAAGGTCTATGGTGCAGTGGTGAGTAATACCCCCACAAATCACCAACAACACACAAAGATGTACACAAGCAAATACTTCAGCATTCCGAGAAAGGCTTAAGACTTTAATGACAAGAACTGATGTATAAAAACAGTTTTTTTCTCATTAAGTTATTCCAATATTTTGTCCTTTGAAAATATAACGTTTGATTAGACTAACATGCCTCTTTTGTATTTTACGTAAATATTTGAGTGCTAAAAACCCGTATTTGGACTACACATCTTTTACCTAACATGAAAAGCAGACGACACTTGCAAATAAAATTCTTGAATAACTAATTTTTTTTCATTTTTGTCTCAAAAACATAGGTTATGACCCCTCTGTGGAACGAGCTCGTCGAGCTCGTTCCAAAGAGGGGTCATAACCTATGTTTTTGAGACAAAAAATGAAAAAATAATGAAAATTAATTGGAGACTTGCTGACCGGTTGTGGCCGTTACGTTGGGTAAAGCGTTAAAAAGTTTTATATTTCGTGGATGCGCTGTTGTGCTTTATATTCTCTTAATAGCAACACTTTTTGTGCATATGGATTTATCTTATCTCAATTAATACTTTGTTAAAAGGCAAGCCCATATGAACCAAATTTAACAGCCAAAATTCATCCAGTCCACTTCAAGTTAAAACGGCTTGGGAGATATCTGTGAAACAAAATAACAAACGTCATATATAAGTGCACATTTTGTTAAACTGCAAAACTGAATCGCAGAATATTAACAATTTAGCAAGCACGAAAAGTAGACGACACCTGTAAAGATTTTCACTTCTGTCTCAAAAACATATCTTATGACTCCTCACTGGAACAAGCTCAATGAGCTCGTTCCAACGAGGGATCAAACTATATTTTTTAGGCAAACGATTGAAAAAATAATACATTTGAATGTCGATTTTTGTGAATGGCGCTGTTTGATAACGGCCGTCACGTTCGGTAAATGGTTAAGTTGAACTAGATCTGTATTATGCTTGAAAATAAACGGTTGCTAGACCCTCGCGCTTGGTTCGGTGTGCAACCAAAGCGTGAACGATGAGATAAAAATTCCTGAAACGTACCCAACTGTTAACAACAACTATCTTTGAAAATTAAAAATGCAAGTTTGCTTATACGATGTTGCGGATTTTATGACTAGCACAAAACTGAGCTAAAGAAATATAACTCAAAACATATTCTATGCCAATAATACGAAATAGAAAAGAAAAGCTAATTAGAAAATACGTACCAAATGAAATTTTCAGATCAATAAGTGAATCTCGCGAGCCAACAGTTTCACCTATTGTTTAGGTTATCATTTTCACTCATTCCTTGTAGAATTTGCGGAGTGAATATTTGGTGCCAATTCAAATGAAAAATGTTTATAAATATTATCACAATGTGGTTATAACGCCCACTGTAATTGAAAAGTGTGAATATAAGCGCAACATCTAAAAAACATCCAGATAACTGAAGAATTGGTGGAACTATTCGGCGCGCAACGAGAATACAATGGCTGGACACGTTTCTATTTATATCGCCGAAGAAAGTGAACAAAAACGCACGTATCATCGAAAATGTTGTTCAAAACTTTGGGCTTTTGGAACGTGACCAGAGTTATTGCCATTTGTATTTGGAAAAGGTTGGCCTCACACTGAATTAGGCCTATCAACTCGGTGGGCATAATTTTTGGCGTGAAGAAGAAGTTGGTAGTGGCGAGCAGACGATATAAAGAGCAAACAATCGACAGAGCTGTTGGATTAAATTATTACTGAACCTCCCAATAAACCAGAATGGTTTCGTCCATTTCGCCGTTGACAGTATTGACTGAAAAGATACCTTCCAATGCGCCAGTGTTGAAAGGGTTAAGCCATAGCTTGTAGAAAAACCTAAAATGTCATTTGTTGCTAAGTGGAAGAAATATTGGGAACGTTACCTTGAATCCCGAGGTTTGGGCAATTACTTTTCAAACATAAAAGGCTGGAAAGGCTAGTCACGAAGGCATTTCAGTGTGGAAGAAAGAAAATTCGCCGAGTGCTGTTCTCTAATGTTTAGTCGCTCAGTCACATGCAACAAAATTGTGTAAAGGCTTTGCTTGTCTGTGTAATCAAAATAAAAACAATGAACTTGTCAATATTCATGTTTGATAAGGATTTTGTTTGTGTACCGAAATATAACAATATATTCTTTTATTTACAACGGAAATTTCTCAACTTTTGGAAGTCAACGAAAAATCACAGCCGTTATTGACGTGTCAGACGTGTGATCTAAGTCGAGGACGCGCATGGCACTTGTAGTGGATTGCTTTACAAAGAAACCGAATTTTGTGAACAATACCGATGAATGTTTTCACAGAACTGAAGTAACCATCACTCCACTTGTCGTTGCCATTTAAATTTAAAATGCTTTAGACGTATTGATCCAGAATCTTCTCTGTTATAAAACTGACCCTTTGCCTGGTCCAGTCCTTGACTATGTTCTGGAATTCAATGCTGGAAACCCCACCACGCGAAGATGATATTTGCAGTGTCTATTGCGAAGTCAGAAGTGAAAGGCTGACAAAGGCAGTTGACATCCAAATTTTGCTAACTATTAAAGAAACATTGGTCGTATCGGGCATGGTTAAGACTTTACATATAATATAGTAGAAGGCCTTATGTTCACATTTGACAACTCGTCGCCTGAGTGCTAGGATGTTCTATGTCCCATAGGGGACATAGAACATTCTAGCACTCAGGCGACGAAATCTTGTGGCATCAGGACAGGAGCACCACTTCGCAGTCGTGACATAGTTTCACAGACAGTTCGTCGCCTGAGTGCTAGAATGTTCTATGTCCCCTATGGGACATAGAACATTCTAGCACTCAGGCGACGAGTTGTCAAATGGGAAAGTCCTTGAAGCATGAACAGGTAGCCATGATTTGACTGAAGATCACTGCGGGCACATTACTTGCAACCTTCTTTTTTAATTTTTTTTTCATTAAAAAACATAAATTTTTAAATGCATAATAACAAAAAGAGAAGGAAAAACCCAAACTTTTTCACAAAGTTAAATGGAAACAACGATCTGATTTACAAAACATCGTCAAAACAGTATGCGTGCACTAGCAAAAAATATAGGTTCTCTTTAGAACCAAAACTGGTTCTAATCTTGTCCCTGGGATGGAACCAGTTCTGTTTAAACAGTATTTATTTCAAATCAAATAAATTTACCAAGATTAGCATTCAGTTTTCACAGAATGTTACATGAACTGAAGTAGATTCAGCAGTAAACTTGCAGCTTATTCAACCCAGTCGCCAAACATTTTGAAACAAAGGAGATATGAACAGTTGGCATATCGAACCAGTTTTGGTTCTGTACAGAACCAAAACTGGTTCGATATGCCAACTGTTCATATCTCCTTTGCTTAATAATGATTTGACCTCGTATAAGCTCTAAACTTACGGCTGAAACCCCCTCAATTTATGTTTAATTCTGTTAATATTTAATGTTAATCTTTATAAATTTATTTGATTTGAAATAAATGCTGCTTAAACAGAACTGGTTCCATCTCAGGGACAAGATTAGAACCAGTTTTGGTTCTAAAGAGAACCTATATTTTTTGCAGTGTGTAATGTACTGCCACTGTTCCCTGTCATGGATGCCTTGCGGTTTGAATATTTGATAGTTGACAATAACTCAATATGTTTTTGGAACCAAAGACTTTCGCCAAAAGTAAGAGAGTTTGGCACACATCCCTTTTAAATGTATGAATAAATATACATACTTGTAACCTTTGGTATAATAAAGATTTGAGATTTAATGGTTAGTCATCTGATAGTGGCAAAATTAATCAATGTGAGACACAGGTCACGCTTTAACTGCAGGAATGCAACGAATAACTTAAGCTAATTTTTGTTAACAATAACACGTACACGTTTTTAACAAACAGTATAGGTTTGGTGAAAATGTTCGATGGCATGTTAATCCGTCTATTTTACCACGAGTCGAGATTTCAACCAGAGGCGTCGTTTAGGGGTTTAAGGGATGTGACTCCCCCCCCCCCCCCCCCCCCCCCATGTTTTTTTTTTTTGGAGTCTAAGATTTCGATTCTAATTTGCTAGTAAAAAGCCAGAAAATAAGCAGACTGTCTTCTGCAGAATGAGGTTCCCAGAGGGTGAATTTGGTGATGCTATCATTACTAAATTTACTCTTTGTGAACCTCAATCTGAATCAAGGTCTCAGGCCTAAACGGAAATATTATCCAGAGGATAAAATGGGGGATTCCAGCGCACTGTATGTGATTACATCAGCAAATTCATCCTCTGGGGACCTCAATCTGCAAATAAGAGATTGCTTATTTCCAGGCTTGGCTAGTAAGCATGTACTTTTTTTAAAAGACTAGATTTGATACTTGGACTTATGTCACACATAAATTCGGCCCTAAAAATGTAGGTCTGTAGTGTCTGATTGGGGCAGTCGAGAGCAAATGATGACCAACTTGCAATACCTGTACATTACGCGTTAATTAAATATAGAATATACCCATAGTAGCTTGGTGTACCAAATGTTCACCACTCGTGGTGAAGCGGTGTTAACAGCGAGCCTTTGGCGCGCGGTTAACACCACTTCACCACGAGTGGTGAACATTTGGTACAGCAAGCTACTTTGGGTATATTTTATTTATACCACGATCGTCAGATTAATAAGAGTGTAGATGTTAAATAAATCAATATTCACACGTGCGGATCTGTTTTTGTTTACATGAGCACCGGTGGGCGGTACTTCCGCTGGCAATTGTATCGCCGAAACGAAATAGAAAACGAAACGCGCAAATGACGGGGCCTTTTTCATTTTAATAACATAATAACATACTATTTCGAGTTATGGATGCTTTATTAACCTGCGACAACGTATGTTTGTTAAATTTTGGTATCTTATGAGGTAAATTTATTTAAAAACGCAATAAATAATTGCCGGTTTCATTTCACTCTTCGCGAGGCGATGAGTGATAAATTTGGACAAGTTTGCATTCAAGGCGAGGTCACCAAAGGTCAACATGGATGTAGTTCCACTGCAGGCTTAAATTTTAAGTATTGAAATCCCATTGCTGGCGTGTTCACCACGGTTGGTGTGTAAAGCTAAAATTTATGTCATAGGCTTTGTATATATAGTAGAATAGGTAATCATGGAATAAAAAAAAATGTTGCGTCCCGACCACTACATATGTATTTTTATTTATTCACTAATAAATTCAAGAAGTCTTCCATTTTTTACCTTCAATCCCGACCGACCAATATTCCAACCACATCATCAATGCATGCCTTGATGATGTAGTTGATGAATTATTCGGTGGGGAACTTAAGACATCACAGATGGGACAAGTCAGGTGTGCAACCTCCACCCACATCGGTTAACTTCGCGACAATCCTGAACTCAATCCACATGTATTTAGCCCTTTACCTAACATGAAAAGCAGACGACACTTGCGAACAAAATTCTTGAAAAACTCATTTTTTTCCGGTTTTTTTTGTCAAAAACATAGGTATTGACCCCTCATTGGAACGAGCTCAATGGGCTCGTTCCAAAGAGGGGTCATAACCTATGTCTTTGAGACAAAACAATGAAAAAATAATATAACAATAATATGATTTTGGAGGGCATTATGGTTCATTAGCGGCCCGAGGGTTTATTAAAGGCCCGAGACGAAGTCGAGGGCCGTTAATAAGCCCAAGGACTGTTCATCATTGCTGCAGGGCCGCTAATGAATCATGGTGCCTGAAAACAATCATGTTATTACTATTATTACCAGGCCGTTGTAACGAACGACCAAACGATGATTTTATCAGTATACTTACAATGCGACCGATTCACAGTGCATTGAAACTTGTTTCCATCTGATAGTGCTTCATTTCAGCACAAAAATAATAACGAAAGTCGGTTCCATATTTCTGTTTCGATCGTGCGTTCGACTTCAGTTCAGAAATACAAAGGGACGTCATCCGAATGGGAGTAATTCATAAGACCATGGAATCTAAAAATAGCCGGGCCGCTAATGGCGATTTATAGCATTATCGCCCGTGGCCCGTTCCGTCGAATGACGTCACTGAAATTATGGAGTTTTAACGGGCCTCCAAACTTATGTTATTCGACTAGTAACTTATAGATTGAGTGGTAATAATAAAAAATAATTGGCGATTTTTTGTGAATAGCGCTTGCCGTTTTCGACCGTTACGTTGGGTAAAGGGTTAAATCACAAAATCTTCAGGATGTAGAACTGTAGAACTGTAAAGGTACATGCGATTTGTATAGAACATATAATAATACAGAAAATCTTCAATCATACACGCTAAAAACTAAAGTGTTAAAAACTACACTTGAAGTGCTGTATTTAACTCTTACTAAGTGCTGAACTAGCACTTTGTTCAAGTGCAGATATCCCAGAACTTGACAGGTGTTAGTTTAAACAGTATTTATTTCCAATTTCGTTGAGTTACATTCAATAACAATAAAGTGTGTGTGGATCCGACAGTAAGCTATAAGCTTTTACAAGGTGTTTACAGGTGTTACAATAATACCACTTGACAAGTGTAATGTCGCGACACTTAAAAGGAAACAACGCAGAAGACGCGGATCAGGCTCGAACTCTCGAGCCTGCTCCGCGTCATCTGCGTTGTGTCCTTTTAATTATGTTCCCACCAAGCGCAAATCAAATTATGGACGATTCTGGAAGAACCACCAATGCTAGACACATGGGAAGTGCCATCCATTCAAGTTTCAGATGTCTGACGATTGTAATGTCTAAGTGCTTAAAGCATTGCACTTTGAGGGTTAAAATCAAAACCTAAGAGTTAGAACGGGTTTAACACCTTGAAAGTGAAAGTTTTAACACTTTAGTTTTTAGTGTGTATAACAAATATAAATGAACACGAGTATTTTTTGTTTTAAGCTTATATATTTTACAAGGATTTGTGAGCAGGCTATGCAACTTATAACAACGCCCCTCCTTGGATCAATGACGCCGATGAAAACACGAGTATTGGGTGAAATGGAAAAAAATTATGTGTGACGTGGCTATGAATGAATATATTGTTTTCATCTCAAAACAAATTTCATTTCAGTTTCAGGCAAATCGAGCAAGTATATTTTCAACCACCCCCCCCCCCCCCCCCCCCCCCCCCCGCCTACAAAAAAGTCAGTTGCTTATCCAAACCATAAGTTGTGATACCTTCCAGGAACGAGCGGGACAGTCTTGTTCTGAAAAGGGATCATAAGTTATGGATTGAAAGGAAAAATGAGAAAAAATAATAATAAAATTTGAATGGTTGTTTTTGTTATCAGCGTGCTCAATTTTGTCTACTTCGTTCGGTGAGAATTCGTATGAGATTCACTTAGCAATGAAGTGCTGGGTTGATGAAGTAGTTCGACATCACCTTTATACGGCAGCGAAGAACCGCCACACCATAGTATATTTCTAGGGATTCCTAGTCTGTTTAAACAGATTACTAAACTGTTTGAACAGATTACTAATCTGTTTTTACAGATTACTAATCTGTTTTTACAGATTACTAATCTGTTTTTACAGATTAACTAATCTGTTTAAACAGATTACTAATCTGTTTTTACAGATTAACTAATCTGTATTTACAGAATACTAACCTGTTTTTACAGATTAACTAATCTTTTTTTACAGATTACTAATCTGTTTTTACAGATTAACTAAGTAATCTGTAAATACAGATTAGTTAATCTGTAAAAACAGATTAGTAATCTGTAAATACAGATAATCTGTTTAAACAGATTACTAATCTGTAAATACAGATTAGTTAATCGGTAAAAACAGATTAGTATTCTGTAAATACAGATTATTAATCTGTAAATACAGATTAGTAATCTGTTTAAACAGATTAGTAGTCTGTAAATACAGATTAGGTGATCTGTTTAAACATATTACTAATCTGTAAATACAGATTAGTTAATCTTTAAAAACAGATTAGTAATCTGTAAAAACAGATTACTAATCTGTTTTTACAGATTAACTAATCTGTATTTCTACGCTGCAGTACCTTTACTTCTCACCCTGTTTCCTACAACCTTCACGCCTATAAATAAACATCGAAAATTTACAACTGCACTTCCGTCTGTTGTTAGAAATCTGCAGAAATCCTTTCAGAATAACTAAAAGTTCAGCTGTAGTTCTGCAATGAATGTGTCGGTTTTAGTCCACTTATAAGGGATTCAGTACGCATCAAATACCTTTTGTCCAGAAAGACAGTTCAAGGGAGGAAGAACAGTTTCAGAACGAGAGGTGGTAGAAACTCAATGAAAGTGGAGGAACAACATTTTCAATACTAACAGGACGTACTATGGTTCGGTCCGGTAGGATACGACGTGAAATTATTGGATACACAGAAATGTCATTCCATTGATTCTCACGCATTGACGGGTTCGATGACAGCCGTTAAAAGGGTGTGGCGAGACCGGGTACTGGTAAATATACTACACCTTGAAACAGCTGGCGACGTCCTTGCGTGTAACGCAACGTAATTTACTCGTGCATTAGCTAGCATCCCATCAGAGTATTGCATAAGAATATTTCACAACCTAAATGGGATTCAGTTCTATGGGATATTTAACTTGTTGTGTGCTAGAAGTCACTATCAGGGATTTCAAAAAAAATGAGGTTGCCAGAGCAAAGACAAACAGTTTCCTCCCTCATGTTCCATATCCAGGCAACCGCAAATATTATTTTGATTATATAAATTTGTTTTATTACAAATTATTGGAGAGTGCCTTTGGGCACTCTCCAATAGTTTGTAATAAAACAAGTTTTGGTTACAAATTCAGACCACCAAAAATAAACTAGCCCTCAACCAGTTAAAGACACTTGAACAGAAAACTACATAAACGTATGTCCTACTCATGGAAAGAGAGAGAGAGAGAACTTTTGATTTGACCACAATTCAAGGATGGTAAAAAAATGTTACAATGAATACTGAGCTTGTGATAGTAATTCAGTCATGAGTCACGAAATATGATTTCGACACATAGTTTAAACAAAAACACTTTTTTTAAATGAAATTAGTACCGTTTTTTACAGAATATAAATTAATGCGATTCTTTGCGAACCATTGTTCATTCCCATAATGTTACTCTACTCCGTCCACGCCCACTATTACTACCCCTATCACCAGAACCCTTTGCATATGTTGGTACTAATACGCGAATATGTCGAATGCCAACTGTATCGGTAAAAATATGAAAGGGCAAATATAATATGTATATTTGCTCTCCTCCCACTCAACTTACGAGTGGCTTCTATCGCCTATTATCCCCACTTGTTTCCAGTTCCGAAGATGGTCTCAATTGATGAAGACATTATAAGCGGCATTGAGTGCCTTACTTACCGTCAGACCACCACAATTCAACCCATGGTCGTCATAATTGATGTAATTTGAAAGTCCATATCTCCACAGACTGCCTCTCTGCGGAGGGTCAATCAATCTGCCTCTTGAGTGAACTTGGTCTACTGCAAGTGTTAGAAGCGAAACTGCGTATAGCAGCCACATGATGCAACTATTTTGAAATCCGCTCTGTACTGATGTATGTTTGTTCGCCGAAATATAAAATCTGTGGAGAGAAATTTGTGATATATTTTTCTCCCAAAAGTTTTCTTTTCACTCTAGATGGTTGCAGCCGCGATTTTTGCAAGAAAATTGACTCCAAAAATCAAATATAAGGACAGTCAACGCTTTCCTGTTCGTACACTGATCTCGAGATTATTCTTAATCAACCGTTATAAAATTGAAATACTTGATTCAAAGGCTTAGCTGTAGCATCACTGTTCAGGAATGCAAATTGAAACAGTCCATTGCATCGAAGATTTCAATATAAGAGAACAGTTGTTGCAATTTATACCAACCGTGTGTATGCTAGTCGATCCGAGTAAACATTTTATTATCCAATTGTTTCACTGCTGAGCATTGGAAACAATATCCCTGCCCATCTTGTTAGTGTTGTGCGACGACCTCCAAAACAAAGCAGTCAGTCACGAACTACAAATTGAAACAATGTCCAGCCTTTGTATCAGCAAAAAGAATTTTATTTATCTTAAAATATAAAAATCTTTCACGGTTTCGCTAATCAGTTGAGTCGATGGCCTTTTGTTTGTGGGAAATTGTTAGATATACAGGTGTGTCATCTGTCTTCGTAACCCCCTAAAGGCAGATATACCAAGCGGATCAACGGACCACGATCTGTTAACTGAAACAGTGCTATACTACTTTTCTTGGTCTGAATTTGTTCAACAAAATTTGTTTTATTACAAGTTATTGAAGAGTGCCCTCAGGCACTCTTCAATAATTTGTGATAAAACAAATTTATATAAACAAATATTATTTTCGTTTGACTGAATATGGAACATGAACAGGGAAAATGCTGGCTTTTGCTGTGGTACACTCAATGTTTTGAAGCCCTGATAGAGGCTTCTCGCAGCTAACTAGCTAAACAGTAGTTCTGAAGAAACTTGACAAAGTACTGTTCAGCCTCTTTTGATGTACAATTGTACAAGCTGAACGTATTCATCACTATTTCAGCATGTCGGCACAATGAGTGGTTCTGATTTGATTACTCAAAAGCGCCCGGGGAATTTGTTGTGCAGATTAAGCGCCTCCACACCAAATTTTCAAGCTGCCATTTTTCCCATAGTACAACAAAATTGGTTAAAATTCTAGTGGGGAAACATCTTCAGCCTAATCTTCAAATATTTTGACATCAGTGATCAGGGGAGGGGGAGTAACATCTTTCGGCGCTCCTGTCGTACAATGAAAACCCTAACGAAGACCCGTACTGCCACAGAAAATGTGATCGAACGGTCAAATTCTCAGCTGTAGGACAGTTTCACTACATCGCCGCGATGGAGCTGGGACACTCACTGGTTAGCGCATAGGATAGTTTAGTTTAATTTAAACATGTTATTTCCATAAAGAATGCAAAAGGGATTGGAGAACAAGTTTTATCACACCACTTCTCCGTTTTCTTGGCTTATTACCGTTCCATATTTTCAATAATATTAATTAGTGCTTCAAAATACCTTCCGTTGATTTGATTGGTCAATTTAAAAAAAAAAACGCTTTCTGATTTGTTATCATCGAAAAGATCTGTGTCAAATTAATGCGCATGTAAATAGAACTATTTCAAAACATCAACAAAGCCACGATACCTGATTTTATCTGTTAAAAACATTCACTAAAACCCAATAATAAGAAATGTATAAATTGTGGAATTGTGAAACTATATTTTGTCGCGGTTATGGCGTGTGACTGCGTGCAGCTGTGACGCGTCACAGTCAAATGCATGACGTTCAAGGTGAAATTCCATTCTTTAACCCTTCTTTTTCTATCTAAAAGGTGTGTTTTTTGGTAACTGTGGTGTCATATGATAAACGGAATATGAAATTCGTGTTTTGGTCATACTCTGTTTATGAAACTCATCTACGAATTTCCCATTTTGCCTCGCCACAGGATAAGCAAAACGGAAAATTCTTAGACTCGTTTCATAAACAGAGTATGACCAAAACACTCATTCAATATCATCGTTATACAACTAACATAAACTCCTTTCCTGTGCAAAAACAACTCATTTGATTGCGACATAGAGGTAAATAAAATAAATGACATATCTATAGAAAATGGGAAAAATTATAAACTGAAAATTCACAAAAGGTGAAATACATCAGAAAAGAGGAAAGGAAAGAAGAGATAAAGGTTATCGATAGTTGTTTGAAAGGGCACAAAGTGTTACATCACAGCATTTCATCTTTATAATCAAATAACACTAGGTTTTAGCATCATCATAATTACCCCATGATTATAGGAGAGTTAGCAAATTGAATGCAATAGCAATTCGAGTAAAGATATTTGTCAAAGATCCAGGAATATAGGAGAAAGAAAAATCTATCGTCCTATTCTTTTTTAGGTGAACGAAACAACCGTTGGCTCAATTTGTACAAGCCTGGAAATCACGTGCAAATATGATAATGTTACAAAACAAACCGATTGTTCTACGAAATCGAGGTAATACACTTCGGGAAAGAATGGGTTAACTTTCAAACTATTATCATCATTGAAGACACCTTCAATAAAAGAACGACCGCGAAAATACACGTATATATTTGTGGGTGATGTACAGAAGCAGAAGAAATAAATACAAACTATCTTACAATCAAAATGTATTTTGTCTGTATTAACTCCGCAACTGCCGTGTATCCGACCCCCTGATACAGATGTTTGTATCAGGGGGGTCGGATACAAGCACGTTCCTTTCGCGTGAGTTCTATTATTTTTCTTTTTCTTCATCCGTACGAATAAATAGTTCGTTATATATTTGTCTACAGTCTTGACTTAACCCCAATATATTGTAAGATAAAATGATTATTACCATTATGTGGACGTACAAAATATGTATCCGAGTCTCGCTCCGGGTTCTAAGGGTAGATCACGACTCGTCTTCGACTCGTCGTGATCTGCCCTTAGAGCCCGCAGCTCGGCTCGGATACATATTTTGTACAACCACATGATGGTAATAATCTCTATGTATCTTTAACAGAGTTCTTATCCACGAAGCCAGTGATGTATTAACAACAGGGTTAAATAGTTCCCCATAATAAACTTGTCCGTTCACACGAAGAACCATTAGCAGTCCTTGGATAAGTATTGGGTTACATACTTCCGTTTATAGGTTTGTAAAGAGATCAGCATGCCTGTTTAAGTACTGGTATTTGTCTTGATAATAGTGTGCCATTTCCTAATATAGAATAGTAAACTTGTTTTGTTTTTTATCGTTGCCTCATTTAGATTCCTTAATGTTTCATCACATGCATACCAGTTTTATATGTAGGAGCGAGCAAATTGAAAAAAAAATTGTCGCTAATTCATCTAGATCATTGCGTAAACGAATAATTTCCCTCAAAGCCATGCGTAAGCCTTTCTTCCGGTTTGGTATCACCTCAGATTACAACAGATCTGACGTCTTCAAATTTCAAGGAACTATATGTACAACAACTGCAAAATAATGAAAGAAAACCATTAGTTCATAGAAAATATGAACTACTTCTGTTTCACTCTTGTACAACTTTATCTAACAATCAACTTAATTTGCACCCACAAACTCGGAAAAAGACATTTGTATCAGATGCCCCCACCCCCACCCCTCCGTTCCGATTCCGTATCAGACTGATTCTCGGTCGTGTTTCCAATCGGATCGCATTCCGATTGTAAATACGACCTCGAATCTGATACAAATTCCAGGACATACACATGGTCATAATAATGTATATTTATCAAACAATTAATATTATGGATTATTAGAGAAACAGGATGACAACTGTCGCGATCGGATGTTTGATCTGAATCTGTGTCATTTTCTGTTTTGATTCTCTTATGGTGGATGAACAGTGTTCACGTTGTCGGTATCAATGTAACCAATTGCACTAAACATTTTAATTTAGCACAACACATATCCATTTGCAGTGACGTATAGTACGTGGAGAGTGGATTGTAACTAAATCACCCGGGGAGTGGAGTTATCACCCAAAGTATCACTTTCAAATTCTGTACATGTGGACAAAAAACACAAGCAATGTTTCAGCCAATGGACCTCCGGGTATAACCCGGAGGTCCATTGGCTGGAACTTTGCTTGTGCTTGCAATGCTTTGCAACAAATTTGCAATTATTGCTTGGGTGGAATCTCCACTCTGTGGGCGATTTAGTGATAATACACTCTCCACGTACTGTATTAACCCATGGGCGGGCCCCTGGGCTTTTAGGTACTTCGGGACGGGGCCCCCTCCGCCACTTCAATCGTTCAGTCCACGACAGCTGACAGCCTGATTGGCTAACCCTGGTACAGTAGTACCTATATCCATTTTGCGGGTCTCCTGAAGAATTCTACTCACAACTTGACATATTATTTAAATAAGCATTAAAATAATGCACTGGAAATAAATGTATATATATTAAATTTCGCGTGACCTTCTAGGCTCCTGATTGGACGAATGCTGCACTACCTATTTCGTGTAGTTTGCATCCACAGAACTGGCCAGGCACTACACCCAGGCACACGTTTTCTATTTTTAGCACACTTCTATATCAGTTTTCTTTTAATACTGGGCGAATAAAATTAATCAGGCTAAATTTAAATATCGATTCACAGAGGCACAACATCCACAAAACGACCAGGAAAGAAATCATTGTGGAAACATGTATCGCTTTTCCATTGTTGAAGTCACATTTTCCGAGGCGTTCATTTTATTCCTTGAGAAAATGATCCATATCTCGTTTCGAAAAGAATGATCCATACATGGGTACAACTTTCATGAGAACGCGTCCGGATATGAAAAATCGTTTGTTTTCTCTGCTCATATTATTTCGCAATTTAATTGAATGTTTTGGGCAGTAAACGAATAAATAATGGAATTCATTTGAATCTTCGGAGTTTTGTATCCGCACTGACCCATTCGGTAATGTATATGTGTGACAAATGTGTGGAAATTATCAAACTGCGTTGTCAAATTTCGAAAATTTTAGCTTTCCTTCGCGAGTTGCGCGATTATAGAATACACAGCTCCGTTTGGGGGAAATGTTTTGTTTATCCTTACCGGCCGATTCAAAATTTGTCTTCTGCTCATATCAATAATCCAAGTTAGCGTTTCGTACCGAGAATGCTACCTTTGTAATAGATTAACAAATCGGACATATGTTTTTCTTGATGGGTGTTCGATATAATATAAGGATTAGTGCATGTCTTGTCGTTGACTACGCCCATATAGTGCCCAGTGAGGTGGTGTAGTTCCCTCCGCTTCGCGTCGGGAACTACACCACCTCACTGGGCACTATATGGGCGTAGTTAACTCCAAGCCATGCACTATTTCTTAAATAGTACACTTATGAGAGTATATAAATATGGATAAATACATATGTACATGTATCGCTACGGCGCAGATTGCAAAGTGCCTTTAACCATTAGAGCCCTAAGGCGCTGGTAAAAAAAATGGCGGGCTCCCTGTCCATGCGGGCCCCTAGGCTTCAGCCTGGTCAGCCTTATGAATAATACGGCCCTGTCCATTTGGTTAAACTTTCGGCACCAAACATTTCTTTACACACATGAGGAAAAGCCACTGTAACAATGCATAACACACTCGAAAGAAACAAAAGATTTATTTGATCACTTGCCATAAAATGAAGCTTCCAACTAAGGCAGAGACAGTAGAAATGATTTTCACAAAAGTCATCTTAAACCTCAGCTGGTCACCGAACATAACGGCCATACCGACCAGCGCTATTCACAAAAAATACTATTGAGATTAACACTTACGCTGCCAATAGCGATTATTTTCACCTATTTTATGATGATTATCTGTACCTTCTGGTATACGCAGTTCAAATCTACCCAGTGGTGTAGGGGATGGGCCTGCAGAGCCCGCATTGCGGGAGACCCCGGCTAGAAGGGGGGCCCCCGTCTTGAAGGACGTCCTAAAGCTGGAAGAAAGAGGGAAAGGGAGAGAGAGAGAGCACGAGAGAGTCTTAGGGTAAGTAAGTATATGTCTTAACAAAGAAGTAGTCAATCCTGATTTGGTTCTATTCAACTTTTAATAACTGGTAAATATCACGAGTGTCATAAATGTTAATTTTATGAACTAAATTCAGGATTAGCTATGTTGGCGTAGCACTTATGGTTATCTGTTATACGTGCCAGGTTGTGTATGTATTGATATGTTTACCTGTGTGACTGTTGCACAGTCCACAGTGTACCAAATACACATAATTTCAAACTCTCTTTCCACACGACGTACTCTTCGTAGTTTATGTATTATTCTTTAATTTCTTTTAAGTGAACGCTACATCATTGTAACTGACAGGGGTGAGAAATGAACAATATACATACATGGTGCCTCTCAAGTCACACATGTTGGGCGTACATGTGTGTATCGTTGGATGATAGGGGTGAAACTTAAAACATGTAATGAAAAAATCTACAGAGTCGTACTTTTAGAATCGATCCTATAAGCTATAACATCATTTAATTTATGGCGTATGTACTACGTGAAATCCTGTATGCTGTGCACGGTAACAACACTAAATTTGCTTCCGTTTTAAAGGTAACCACCATTATAAAAGGGCCCCGTCTCTATCTCGCGGGGGGGGGGGGGGCACAAGATTTTCCGCTACGTCACTGAATCTACCATCTGATTAATTGTTGGAAAGGGCTCAGAGAGCCCTTTCAAACCATTAATCAGATGATAGAGTTTCAAGTATGTCATCATTTTTATTAAACGTCCTCGCATACAGAGGTACATAGAGGTCCTCCTTATATGGCTAAAGTGGGCGTGGTAATAAACGGGTTAAAGAGAATTATTCCCCCCCCCCACCCCAATATTGTTTATGACCCATCATTGGAACGAGCTCGCTGAATGTTTTTGAGGAAACCAATGAAAATCATTTGTAATTCGATAATATTTCAAGTGTCGTCTACAATTCGTGTTACGTAAAGGGCTCAGCCTATCAATTTTATTCACGTCTATCATTTTTTCCTCCAGTTTCATATTTAAAAATCCATACAGAACACATGGTGTTCCAAACGGATTTCCGTTGACAAATTATTTTCCGCCTGACGAGATGGATCTATCAAAGGAACTTGAAACCGTCCATTTTCGAAGTCGGCCAATCAAACGTCGCATTCTGACCTAGATCAATTTGGAAGCGGCGGTGACTGTCGAACGTCAATTGGCAACTGTTTTTGTTCAAATCCACCAAAATTAAAAACTTATTCTATAAATGGGGAGTGATTTTATAACATTCAAGTTCTAACTTTGAAGCGAATATCTCTCAGATAACGGCAGCTGATTTCTTAAAAATACGAATGAATAGCCTATTTGGATTCAATTTTTATTTTTATTACCTTCCAAAGTGTGATTTACTGGGATTTCCGGGTTTGATTATAAACGATAACTTCACAAGTAAATTATGCAATCAACAATTGTGTCATGTATCCGTGCGCGCAAACGAAGACGCTTTGCCGTGGGTGTAATGGGGATTTCATTGTTTTTTGGGTTTTTTTAACCCTTCACCTAATATCAAAAGCAGACGACACTCGCAAAAAAAGATTCTTGAATAGCTATTATTTTCATTTTTGTCTCAAAAACATAGGTTATAACCCCTCATTGGAACGAGCTCTATTGGCGATTTTTGAGAATAGCGCTGGCCGTTACATTAGGTAAAGGGTTAAACAATATAATTATCGTTAATAATGAAAAGTAATAAACCGAGTAATCGCTTGACTGGACTGGTTACATGAAATAATTCATTCGAGGCGACGGGCTATATTGTAAAACACTAGTGCGCATTCGCGCACTCGTGTTTGCACAACGTCCCTCACCTCTCATGAATTATTTCACATAACCAGTCCAGTCAAGCGATTACTCTCTATATATTTTTCTGTTTACGTATTGATCTGTCACACATGTTTGCCAATCACACCTCCGTTTTGTTTTTATTTCAAGCAGACGACAGAACTGTAAAATTCAACAAATTAGACCGATTTTTTTAAATTAAAGGATTCTTTGTCAAAGAGGCATGTAATAAACACGAAGGCCACGATGTGTGAATGCGTTCGTCAATACGGCACGAGTGCTACCGCAGAAATATAGAATGAGAGACACAGCCTCGAGTTCCATTCTTCCGCGATGGCATGAGTGCCATGTTGACGAACGCATTCACACATCGTGACGTTCTGTTTGTCTTTGTGTTTGCAATGAAAATAATCCAAGCTGAATAAAAAAAATGGTACCAAACAATTTCTAACCAGCGTGAAAACTGTGTATGCATTTACGAAATTACCAGTCACGCCGTCCTTTCTTGATCGTGTTTTTATTTCGCCTCAATAAATGAATTCTTTTAAAATTTCAAATGAACCTTATTAGTTTCGCTCATAAACATTAGCTGATTGTTTGATAAATGTGTTGCATTATTATTATTAGGTGCATTTCTAGACATCTTCATCAGATTCTCGATGTGATATACAGCTAATAGACAAGACCTCGAATCTGATACACTTCTCCAAGCTTGTATATTTAGAGGATCTCCAATGAGTGGCGATTTCACAGGGCCATCGATGGGGGGGGGGGGGGGGGGGGGGGGGAGTAACTCCAGGGTCCGGCGGTCCGGGGGTCCCGCGAGGACGAAGCCGCGCCACCCGAGACAGCTAGTTTGCGAGATTTTTTCAATGCCCAGTGTGTGTGAATCGACAGGCGGGCCGCGGGCCCCCGAATTCACTAGTAAGCATATATTCCTTTCAAGAGCTGTCTAAGTTATTGGATATATCGTGGGTCGATCCGCCCACAATATGCTGTTCTGTAATTCGGTTATATAGACGTCCCTTTTCGATATTCCTGGTCAGTTCTGAGAACTGGACATACATAATTTGCCAGTTAAAGTGACGTGAACAATAAGTTCGGTTGATTCAACAGAAGTTTAACAATTTGTTAAATGCAGTATGCTATATACATTGTATAATACTGAATGTTATATGTTTTTGTTGTTTTTTTATATGTAATAGTATGCTGCAAAATAAAGATTCATTCATTCATTTATTCATTCATTTGTTCTTCTATATATATATATATATATCCCTTCTTACCATTCTCTTGTGTAACCCAATCTAGTCTTTGAGAGGCAATTTGATCATAATAGATATCGGTCGGGGGAAGGGTGAATATTTTTTATGGGTCCTTGGTAAGTTGGGTTTGAAATTTATGTATCGAGTTCACTAAAATCAATCTGATTCTAGGTTTACCAAGACCAGATCGATTTTATTAAACGAGGTTTGGAAATTTCATGTCAAATCATAACGAATTTGAGATTCTTTTTATCACATACAGTATGTGGAGAGTGGATTGAAACTAAATCACCCGTAGGGTGGAGTTATCACCCAAAGTATCATTTTCAAATTCTCTACTTATGAATAAAAACACAAGCAATGTTTCAGCCAATGGACCTCCGGGTTTAACCCGGAGGTCCATTGGCTGGAACTTTGTGCTTATTATGCTTTGCAACCAATTTGGAATTATTGCTCGGGTGGAATCTCCACTGTGCTGGTGATTTAGTGATTATACACCCTCCACGTACTGTATATTCATTGGAATTCGTATGGATTGTGTACCTCTGTTAAACTCTACAACACGGACTTTAATCAATTATGAGGGGGCATTGTGAACAATACAATCATTTCTCTTGGACAATTGGGATGTAAATTTAATTTACGTGGAATGAAACAATGATAACCGAAATCTTTTCGAACATTTTTTACTCTGGTCAGCAATAATTAATACAGTACGTGGAAAGTGGATTGTAACTAAATCACCCGTGGAGTGGAGTTATCACCCAAAGAATCACTTTCAAATTCTACACATATGGACCAAAAACACAAGGAATGTTTCAGCCAATGGACCTCGGGGTTTAACCCGGAGGTCCATTAGCTGGAACATTACTTGTGCTTGTTGCGTTTTACATTTGCAACAAATTTGCAATTATTGCTTGGGTGGAATCTCCATTCCACGAGTGATTTAGTGATAATACACTCTACACGTACTGTAATATGTAACTTAAACTTTTAGCTAACGTAACGACTAAAAGGGGCCAGCGCTGTTCATAAAAAAACGCCATCTAAATTTGGGTGCTTTCTTTTCAATTTTGGCCACTAAACAAAGCTTATGACCCCCTCATTTGAACGACCTCATCGAACTCGTTCCAATGAGAAGTCACTGGATATGTTTTCGAGACACAAAATGAAAATCTGTGGTACTTTGCGAATGCTGCCACCGGGAAAAAATGGTTTGTGAACCAGTCTATTAACATGTCCTTTAGTATTGTTATAAAACAAAGGCGATTTTTATATTTTTCATACCTGTAATTCATTGGTGGTATGTATTGAAACAACCATATATCAGCGCATGATTCAAAACCCCTTAGTATTAAAAGCACTTTGTACAGCATTTCTTATAGCCTTTGAGTGTACAAAAATTTACTTGCGAACTTGAAAAATTTCAAAATAATTTGATGCTTGTAAAAAGGTAATATTACATGGTAGGTGATGGGGACATTGATGGATTCCCCTAAACAGAGGCGCACTGGCCGAAGGGTCCCCCGGGAAATGTTCCGGTGGGCCCCCTATTAGGAGCCCCCACCCACCCCCACCCCCACCCACCCCCACCCCCACCCCAGGGCCCGTAAAATTTACACAGCCCAATATCTGTTGACGCGTGGAATTTCGTGGAAATGACCAAAAGACGGAGTGAATCTGATTGCGTAGCCTGTCGGTTTATCGAAATGCCATCTATGTGGACTGCCATTGGCAGTCCACATAGAGGGCATTTCAACATACCAACAGTCTAGTCTGCCATTGATCGGTCAGATGCTAGGAAACAACGTTCTTTCGGATCGAAAAATCAAAATGTTCTCCCATTGGACCAAACTATGATCGGCTTGATGAGTTCGGGGACCCCTTTGGTGCAACCTTTGTTGCCAAATGAGCAATAAAGATGATGCAAAAGTGTCGTCAAAAATGCCCTCAATGTGGACTCTCAATGATCCATCAAATGCAAGGAAGAAGCGTCCCTTTGGTTCTATAAAAATCAAAATTTTGTTCGGGGCTCCCTTGGTACGTTTCCCGACAACATGTTTTGCCCAGTCCGCTCCTGCCCCTAAACACCCTACTGTTACTGAAATCCACAAACTGTCGAGTGAATATTGGTAAGACGTTTTGGTCCAGTCAAGAGTATAATCACCTTGTTTATGATGTGTGTAGAATAGTGTGTCCCAGTTAGGCAACAGCTAAAAATGTTCACATCATGATTTTCAGTTTATTTGTTGCAAATTATTTCCGTTGTCTCATTGATTTTTACAATCTTTCAAAATGGCGACAGGGATAAGAGGAGGAATTTTGTCTTTATAGTACGTATTTTTTTCTGAACCGCTTTATTGCACAATACCCATAACCTCATTGTTAGCATATAGAACAGCGCTCTTTGTATTATGGCCTGAGAAAAAAATCAATTGGTTCCTGATCAACTCAGGAAAAAACGTTTTTTATTTGGCATTGTTATGAAAACATGTTATGGTATTTTATGTATACGCCATTACGAAACGTGCTAAAGTGAAAAATCCCCAAACATGATCATAGAGGTAAGATCATAAACCAGTAGTTTGTGGTGATTTGTAGATTGCTCCTTTAAGGCCACACAAAATAAATTAATTGATTCTCAGGCAATTTTGTTTCACTTCAGTGAGGGAGGGTTTTCATTTTCATTTTTATTTTTTTTTTGCAAAAAGTGGGCAAACACACGCTAAACACTGAAGTGTTAAAAACTACACTTGAAGTGCTGTATTTAACACGAAGTGCTGAACTAGCGCTTTGTTCAAGTGTAGATATCCCAGAACTTGACAGGTGTTACAATAATACCACTTGACAAGTGTAATGTCGCGACACTTAAAAGGAAACAACGCAGATGACGCGGATCAGGCTCGAACTCTCGAGCCTGATCCGCGTCATCTGCGTTGTGTCCTTTTAATTATGTACCCACCAAGCACAAATCAAATTATGGACGATTCTGGAAGAACCACCAATGTTAGACACATGGGAAGTGCCATCCATTCAAGTTTCAGATGTCTGACGATTGTGATGTCTAAGTGCTTAAAGCATTACACTTTGAGTGTTAAAATCAAACCCTAAGAGTTAGAATGGGTTTAACACCTTGAAAGTGTCAGTTTTAACACTTTAGTTTTTAGTGTGCAGGGAGCGGATTTCGGTGTCTATTTACACACAGAAATATAGAAATGCATATTTATACAAATAAATTCATTTTTAATTTGAAAAATAAACATTCCTCTAAAAACAAACTGTAGGCACTGCAATTCAAAGGCTTCATATTCTTTCGATGCTCTTAGTCTTATCTTTGAAGTAAAAGTATTTAATCTATGGGAATTTGCCTCGTTACAATTTATGGAAGAGTGCCTATAGGCACTCTACCATAAATTGTAACAAGGCAAACATACTGGAGACGCAACTAAATAAATATGCATCAAAAAATGTAAAATGTTTGGGGTCTCCCCGAGTTTGTACTAATATTGGGAGACACTGAAAGGCAATAAAAATGTCCAATGAGGGGGAGGGAGGGTTCAAATTCAATGAGGGATTGTCTTAGAATTGAAACACTTTTTTTTGCCTAATGGCTTTTGATAGATGAAGTTCCGCACAATAATCACGAGACAGCCTTAAGCTCGAAAACCCAAGAACTCAAAAGGTCTAATTCCGTACATGGTCTTTCAGTTTATAAACAAAACTAGTTGTCGGAAACCGGGGCTTGGTCGCTGCTGGAATAAATAGATTCACGCCGCGTATTCAGCCAAAACCCAAGAAGTGTCGCCTGAATCCGTGCGTAAACATGTGTCTCACCGTGACGAACCCGCCCGTTTCACTTCTGTTGGGGTGGTTCTTATCCTGAAGGGGTTAATAACTTTTCCTCGAAAAGCATAAATCAACAGGGTTCACTGAAAACAACAATTTTAATACATATACATATAAATAAATATGGTAATTTGTGACTAAAATGGAATCCAATGAATATGATAAACAGAACGCCAATCACCCCCTGCCCACACAGTTTTTTAGTCACTTGCGGGCCCACATTCTCTGTTGTCGCTGGTTTTTCCTCCTTTTCGCTGGTATTTCTTCCTTGGTCGCCTCTTCACTTCACCCTTTCACTGCCGTCGCACGGCCACTAACGTATTGTCACTTAATCGGGACGCCTTTCCTCCCTGAACAAGTGACGGGATGTCACTCTACCACTGCCGTCGCACGGCCACTAGTTTAGTACCACTTTTCTTGAAGCTTTTCACTCAAGCAGTCGCCACCAGTGGGGTTAAACTACCCTCTACGTCTGTCTCAGATTAATGTCCATACAGGCAAAGCGTACTCTGCCTATGTATGCCTTCTAAAATAGGTAATGCCGTTTACCTAAATGCAAATAGCTCCCAGAGCGCGTACTTCGTATTTCTGATCCTATTCTCACATATGACCACCGACTTGGCCCGCGACTGCTCCTATTCTAAATATGAGCTCTGTGGCTCCCCTAACATTACAACGTGCCTATGCTTTCGCACCGATGCGGCACCTTCTCTAACCTATAGCATGGGACATGCCAATCTACTCGCAACGACCCACAGCCTTAAACACCTTCAGACTGGAATGAATTTTTCGAGAAACCCCCCGATATTTATTTCGATAGCCAGACCATCAATTCGCAGTTTAATTGTTTCTTTTGAACTTGGCCGCTTCAATCTATCCTAATTTAATATTCGCTTTAAAGTTCCTTTGAAAGACTCGAATTTCGATTTTTCCTGACATTCGTGACAGGCTAGCTGCGTAATATGTGTGTATGTCAATAACATATGCGCTGTACTGTTTTTACAACACTTATCCATTAACTGGCTACAATTACACAGATAACGATTACAGGAGAGTACTGGCTTTTGCTGCCTTTAATGTTTTATCCAGATCGCCCATGTGGCGTTCAACAAATGCTCAATAATGAACATTAAATTTCATACTCAATCAGCAGCGCTTGAATTATTGCTGGTCTGTTTAAGTGACAAATCGGTTTTCAGGATCAGTTATATACCTATCTTTACGTTTTATCTTTAACCCAGTCAGAAAGATTATCGAAAATATTTACACTTTTAAACAAGAAAATCGCAACTTTTCGCTATCACCTTGACACTAGTGACATCTCCACATTCTCGAAAAAAGGGTAAAAGATTGAAAATAAAAGAAAGGAAAGGCTTTAAGACCAACATGTGAAAATTCCAAGGTATCTTCAGAACATGAGAGTCGGTTAACAGTGATGTTCAGCAGCTTGGTAGATTTGAAAGCAAATGCCTGACAATACAATTGTCTGCATGAAGCCTATCACTGGTTACTTTGAATGAGAGGCTTGAAAGTTGTGAGTTCAGTAAGCTGAAAAATGTGACAGTTGAGTACCGCGGCCGACGTGTTCTCTCAAGGTAGTCCATCTTTATTCGCCCGCAAAACTTTTGTCAATATGACGTGGCATCTAACGTGTTGTTAACCCTTTACCCAACGCACACGATATCAAAATTTATTATTTTAAATATAATTTTTTTAAATTTTAAATTTTTCAAAAAAATTAAACAAAACCGTATCATGTGACCCCTCATTGGAACGAGCTCAATGAGCTCGTTCCAATGAGGGGTCACATGATATGGTTTTGTTAAAATATTTTTAAAAAAATAATTTTTTTAACTGCTCAATTTGCATATTACGCGGGCGGAAGCGGGCGATTCGTTAGGTGAAGGGTTAAACCCCGTTATACGAACAAACAAACAGCCGAATTATTCAGTTTATTAAACGTTCGACTGTACATACTAGAGACAATGTTCAAGATGTAAAATTCTATATCACCCGTGAGCGTTGACTCGAGAGTGTCGGATCTGATCTTCTACTCGCGTTTTTATACCCAGTCGTACTTGACTGGCCTTGATTGAAATTACGAAATCTTACTGATCCAAACGTCGATGAAGCATCACGGGATCTCGCGCAGATCAGATGATTAAAATGCACTTTTTTCAACGAAGTCAAAGAAGCGCCTCCACCAGTCCGCACTTATACTTATAACAGGAATCTCCAAGCTTCAATAGACGTCGGCCTGGAGGATGTTCTGTAAGATGTGTACGTGATTACGTGATAGTTTAGGCAGTTACACTTAATATTGGTTGATGCTGTCTGAACATCACGCGACTGTTCCACTTTCTGCAAATCAGGTATGGAATGACAGAACAATGGAACAGTTTGACAAATGAGTTCCAAGTTAAAATTCCCCCTCATCAGTAGAGGAATAACATCCCACCGAACTTGACAACTTAACATACTAAAATGTCAGGGAGTCGTCAACTTCTAGGTACTGTTTTGGGTTATCTGGATATGATTGACGTTCTAGAGGGCTTTTCCTCACCTTCGTCAAGCGCTTAACTTAATATTTTGACAGTACACTGCAAAAAATGTAGATTCTCTTTAGAACCAAAACTGATTCTAATCTTGTCCCTGAGGTGGAACCAGTTCTGTTTAAACAGTATTTATTTCAATCAAATAAATTTATAAAGATTAACATTAAATATTAACAGAATTAAACATAAATTAAGGGGGTTTCAGCCGTAAGTTTAGAGCTTATACGAGGTTGTCTAAAATCATTATTAAGCAAAGGAGATATGAACAGTTGGCATATCGAACCAGTTTTGGTTCTATGCAGAACCAAAACCGGTTCGACATGCCAACTGTTCATATCTCCTTTGTTTCAAAATGTTTGGCGACTGCGTTGAATAAGCTCCAAGCTTACTGCTGAACCTACTTCAGTTCAGGTAATATTCTATTAAAATTGAATGCTAATCTTGGTAAATTTATTTTATTTGAAATAAATATTGTTTAAACAGAACTGGTTCCATCTCAGGGACAAGATGAGAACCAGTTTTGGTTCTAAAGAGAACCTATATTTTTTGCAGTATAGTGTACCGATTGGTGCGCACACCTGCTAGCGCACTGGTGATCGACTTAAAACAATGGGTACTGTCGTGGTATTTTTTTTATATTCAGTTGTCTTCGATATATCAGTTGGTTGGAAAAGCGAACCGAAGGCCAAGTGAATTATTGTAGACTAGTGAATCTAAACATAGGCGATGGACTATTTAAAGGCTTGTCTGATTCCAGGCAATAAACAGCGACCAAATTATTATTTATTTATTTATTGGTGTTTAAGGTCACATACTTATGCACAATGGGTAATCGTGACCGTGACAGTTTTACGCGTGGAGGAAGCCGGAGTACCCGGAGAGAACAACCGAACATCTACGAGCAACTGTCAGCTCCTCAACATTTTAACTCTGTTCAGGCTTCGCTCAAGCAAGCTTACGGCGGTTCAAGACATGTGCACCATCGACGTGCAGAACGCCTTAGTACACGGCGTCATCGTGCCCCCGCGTAGACATCCGGGATAAAGTGCCTTGCCCAAGGACACAACGCGGGTCGTCTCGGACGGGGATCGAACACGGGACCTCTACCACTGAGCCACCGCGCCCCCCAGCGTCGAATTCTTTACATAATTAATTAGACTGGTGGCTCGAGAGCGTCGTACCCTCTACGCAAATTTGGTCAGATAATACGTGACGAGTTAAGTTTGCGTGGAGTAAGTCCTGTCTTTGCCAAGCAGAAAACTTTCAGTTTGTATTGTCTTCACCCGCTTTAACGCCATTGAAATGTACACTAAGCCAAGCTGATATAGACGACGGGTGATATCACCAGATGCAGAATAGACATGTGTTACTCCGATCACAGTACAGCCGCTGTGGTCTGGTAGTACGTCACGCGTGGGCAGTGATGTCCACGCATGCGTTTACCAGGTAATACAAATAATTAGCAGCAACATTTTTGGACCCGGTGCTTCATTGATTAAGCCTTTGATACTTTAATTATCTTGACGTTCAAACGTCACTGGGAATTCGAGTCTCCTCAACGTTTTTCAAAATGCGACGTCAAACGTCTGAAAGTACAAATGACAAGATATTTTTCACATTAGTGATTATCTGGTTGAGGGCTAGATTATTTTTGGTGGTCTGAATTTGTTATTCAAAACTTGTTTTATTACAAATTATTGGAGAGTGCCCATAGGCACTCTCCAATAATTTGTAATAAAACAAATTTATATAAACAAAATATTTTTTGTGTTTGACTGAATACGAAATATAAGCAAAGAAAGTGTTGGCTTTTGCTCTGGTATCCTCATTTTTTGAATGCCCTGATAGTGGATTCTAGCACTAAACCAAATAAGAAGTCTCGACAGCATGATTATGTTAGTATTTTAAGCTGCGATAAGATTTGGCTCAATGGTTATCACTGACCACTATTCGGGAGAAAATAGGAATTTGAGGTTAAAACTTTAAAAAATAGAAAAATAATAACAAAACAAATGACCACAAAGTGTCAACGTGCTGTTTGATTTCGTACGTAATAAGACTTACAAAAGTTTCAAAGGGTTAAATTAAGCAAATAATTGCGTACGTAATAACACGTACAAAAGTATCAAAGGGTTAAAAGTTTTGGTGATTATTTCTATAATAAGTGTTTTGAATGTAATATTATTGCGTCCGTGCAAATATTACCTACGCGTGGAAAAGTGACCAGTCCACGGCGGCCGTACTGTAAACTGTGATACGGCACCATTTATCAATCCACGCTCTCAGCCACAGCAGTCACAGGGCCAATATTACACCTGAGCACAACACGACGTGTGGGGTCAACTTACAGGTAAGTACAGTACTTGTAGAGTGTATTATCACTAAATCACCCACGGAGTGGAGATTCTGTCCAAACAATAATTGCAAATTTGTTGCAAAGCATAAAGAGCACAAGCACAGTTCCAGCCAATGGACCTCCGGGTTAAACCCGGAGGTCCATTGGCTGAAACATTGCTTGTGTTTTTGTCCATATGTAGAGAATTTGAAAGTGATACGTTGGGTGATAACTCCACTCCTCGAGTGATTTTGTTACAATCCACTCTCCACGTACTGTAACTTTGAAGTGATGGCTTTTTTTCAGTTGATCAAAAATATCTATCTTTTTATGGCATTACAATTCCCATCACTTTCTAAAGACTCAGCTGCTCCATAATATAACGCGATCGTGCACACAATAATGTTGAGATTGACATGAGGGCGTAATTGGAACTCTCGATCTTCGCTGATTTACAGTCAGTAATAGCGGCCAAATTAATTCAAAGGCCTCGGTCAAAATACAACCCACCACCTTACTATAAATGCTGAAAATGTATTTTCACGATCCCAACTCCATTAACCCTTTACCCAACGAATCGCCCGCATCCGCCCGCGTAATATGCAAATTCAGCAGTTGAAAAAATATTATTTTTCAAAAACTTTCAACAAAACCATATCATGTGACCACTCGTTGGAACGAGCTCGTCGAGCTCGTTCCAACGAGAGGTCACATGATATGGTTTTGTTGAAATTTTTTGAAAAATTTGAAAAAATGATATTTAAAATAATAAATTTTGATATCGTCTACGTTGGGTAAAGGGTTAATCCAAATTCTGCTTTAGAGTTTTACTCAATCTTATTTAATGAAGGTGCCATTTTTTTAGTTCAAAGATGAATGGGTTAAGTTTTCATTCGATATTCTGAGTACGAAACATGACCCCTTGTGACAAACAATGTTTGCTTGGATGCTAACAGTCCAGCATGTTACGAATTGCTGTTGAATTATTGACTACGTTAATCCTTTGAACAACAACACACACAATAGTTTACGCAATAGACAAATGTTTTGACCCTCGTGCATTGTTGACAATAGAATACGGATTAAAGTTAATGAGTTCAAAATGAAAAAGATTCCAATAATTTTTTCCTAAATTGATCGAATTCTAGAAGAGTTTGTTAAGACAAACTGAGACGTCTGGCGGAGGAATCATCGCCCCGTTCCATTACAGATATCGAGAGTTGTTTTTTGGACCCAGCACCCACGTCAGACATGCACGCATTCTTTGGATATTGATGACGTTTGTGCGTTTAATCGAAAGCTGTTGTGTTTGCAGAGAATTTTTTTCTTCAACTCAAACTTTCTTTTAGTAATGTATATTTACCAACAAACAGTTGTTTTTTTATGTTTTATTTTTTCAAATAGTTCAATGTGTCTTACCTCGTCACGTGGTCATGTTATGCAGCATGCCGCAGTAACGCACAGGATACTCAGCGAATAGCAAGAGACGTTTCCCACTGTGTGTCGGGACTGTTGACAGATCTCATTATGGTTAGCTTAATGAAGGAGCTCAGAGGAGACGAGCATCGAATTATTATCAGCACTCCGAGCATCCAAAATGCAATTTGTTTTGATAAAATGTCTGTCATCGGGATGTGATCTGGGACCAATATTATAAAACTTTTACAATTGTATTTTCCCGAATTGTATTTTCTACAAATGAATATAAATAATGGTAATGAATCATTAACATTATAAAAGATATGGCAATTTGCCAACTGGCAAATTGCCACATCTTTGGTTCATTTCAATTAGTTATTTCCATAAATAGTAAATACTATTCTGAAAAATACAACTGTAAAAGTGTCATAGTATAGGCCTCTGGTCCACATAGAATTATTCATATCCCTATTGGGTGTGAGTTTAGATGGCGAAATCTGAACCGGAGGGGGAACTTATGTAAGCAAGATACGAGGCCTGCACCGAGGGTGTGATTTTTGTTTTTTGTTTTTTTTAAATATCTTACTCAATGACAAAACGCAGATGAAACGGGTCATACACAGAACGACACACACGAGTGCCAGAGCGGTAGGATAAAACGACAGGCCACAGGCCTCGAGTTTTATCCTTCTGCGTTGGCACAAGAGCCATATCGATTAACTGGTTGAGTGCTGGAAGCCCATTTTTGGGCTTTATCCTGAATTGTGGGTACAACAGCTTAAAGACTTCATATTCTGTAGATGTGCTTCAATTAATTTTGATTTTATATTATTTAGTCTAAGTGGACTTGCCCTGTTACAATTTATGGGAGAGTGCCTATGGGCTGCCTATGGGCACTCTCCCATAAATTGTAACAAGGCAATAACATGTGAACAAATTTTTGACAACCAAAAAAACTCAGCACTCTACCAGTTAACCCATTCACACGCGTGTGTCGTTCTGTGTTTATTATTCGCCTTCACGTTTATAAAAGCAATTATTAGGACGCCCAACAATTTATTTGACAACTCGACCCCAGAGTTCCAATGTGCTCTGTGGGCCAGTCGGCACATTGTAACTCAGTGAACGAACTATTAACAAAACGAACATATTTTATCGTCTACTAAATTCGCGAGAGAAACCCGTATTACTATTTTTAGCGATCGCTAGCGATTCAAATTGTAATTGCGTTGCACGATGTGTAGACAATTCCAGTGAAAATCGGCTTCTAAATAAAAAATAGTCCGTCAACGATTTCCGTTCCGCACATGTTTGCGGAACAGATTTTCATTTTCCGCATGGTTTAGTGTTGCTGTAGATGGGAATTTAATGGAAAAGGCGTGCAATAAAAGATCCTAGCGTCGGCCTATCGATCTCAAGTCCCCGAGAGGCACAATTAACTTCATTTTTTAACTTTGCTATATGCTAAGCATTTTGTCACTCTTTCAGAATATGTAAAAACTATGTATACGAATATGTAAAAGTAGGAGAAATAGACAGAACGCGATGTGTGTTTGAATCGGTGGGTGTTTTACATAACGATTTGGAATGGCGTAGTCATATTTCGCGAGAGCCGTAGGCTGATGGTCTTAATCCCACCATTAATGTTGTACCGTTCTCTCTATGCTTCTCATTGGTTCGGAAAGATTGAACAACTCAGAAAACTCCGAAGTTTTCAGAGCAGTCCAAGACTACATATTACTGAATGGACGCTTCCAATGAACGTCATCGATTATATAACAAACTAATGCTTGATTAAATTTAATCATTACTTCTGTAAGGTATTAAGTGACGTTCCAGGTCTTATATACGTGGCTTATCCAACCTGACAACAGATACGGTCGGTGCTATTCTTCTTTTACATGTGTCTTATTCTGTGGATATACTTTTTGGAAAACTTCGAAGTTAAATCCCAACTGGCACACTTCCTTGGCACGGCGTTTAGGTGCCCTCACGGGTCACAATTACTGTTGCCGTAATGCTACATCAACGTGGCCTGTGACTGGCGGTGTCACCTTAACGTTGCGCCGGGGATGTGTGTTATCATGGATCTAATGAGTGGATTAAACCAGTTAAGAAACAATGGACATACAGATTGCGCTCGTACAGGTTGTATTTGTTCCAATTGAAACGTTTTGTGTTCAAGTATTATTTTCCTTCTGATTTTCTACCCCATTCTTCTCTCTCTCTCTCTCTCTCTCTCTCTCTCTCCCTCTCCCTCTCTCTCTCTCTCTCTCTCTCTCTCCTGCTCGCTTCTCTCTTTCTTCAGTTCCATCTTCCATTTTTTCTGGTCTATATACTAAAATTTAAACAATATTAGATGCAGCGTATGACAAAATCTTTCAATTTTACCTAAGGAGACTGCTCAAAATAAGCTGTCGTTTCGTTCATTTATCTTGATAATAATACATACTTTACTGATTGCCATAACGTACAGTCATTTTGATTTTGTATTCGCAAACAAAATTCTTGAATAACTAATTTTTTTTTATTCTTTGTCTCAAAAACATAGGTTATGACCCCCTCATCGGAACGAGCTCGATGAGAGCTGCAAAAAAGGGTTATAACCTATGTTTTTGAGACAAAGAATAAAAATATAATGAAAATTAATTGACGATTTTTGAGAATAGCGCCGGCCGGTTTTGGCCGTTACGTTGGGTAAATGATTAAAATAAATAGGAGTATCTTGCGAGTATTTTGTACAGTTGTTGACACATTAGAAGAAACGGATGAATTTAGAAAAAAACGTGAACTTTTTGGATCAATACACTTCAAACCCTCTGGCCATTTGGTATGAACATATCAGAGGGAGAATCCGAAAGGAGGTCCATCATTCCTTTCACTTTAACATACAACAGAATGAATATCGAAATAGCAAACAATTTTAAAAGATGAATTCAATTTAACCAACTCCAAATTAAATGAACATTTGAATCTTCGACCTGTCATCGCCTATAAGAAAGACAAAAGCTTCCGTAACATCCGTGTAAGAATTAAATTAGAGCCCATTAATGAATAACATCAATAATTGTCAGTCAGTTTAACCAGTTCCTAAGCTCATCACTTAGTTTAAATCAATTTGGTATTTTTATCATGTTTGAAACCCATCAGGGTTAAGTAAATGTATATTTTCATGAAAACAATATTTCGGCGGTATATTACAAGAAAACAACGTTGCAGTTGGAAATGAAATGTCTGTGCCAGTGCGAAATTTTACAAACAGCTAGGCTCAGTGCTCAAGCAAGACAATTTTACATCCTACCAAAGATCCACAAGGACCGTTCTTCATGGACGGATGAAGTAACTCCATCCGGGAGGCCAATTGTATCAGATTGTAATTCGGAATCTTATGCGATCTCGGAACTAATTGATTACCATCTGAAACCTATAGCAAATAGACATCCGAGCTATCTCAAAAATACACAGGACTTCCTGTCAAAAATATCGAAATTGAAAATATCGAGAAATGCAATTCTGGCTACTTTGGATATCGACAGTATGTATACGAACATTGATATTGATAAAGGTGTTAAATCAGTTAAAAATGCATTTGAAAAAATATCCGGATGCAAAACGCCCGGATGAACAAATTTTGGATCTTTTAGAGCTGAGCTTAAAAGGTAATGACTTTCAATTCAATGGAGAATATTTTCTACAAATAATGGGTTGTCCTATGGGCAAAAGAATCAGTCCTAATTTTGCAAGCATTTATGTAGCGGAATGGGAGGAAAATGCCTAAAGCAAATGGGCAAAGCATCCTCTCGTATATTTCAGGTATTTAGATGACATTTTTATTATTTGGGAACATTCAAAAGAAGATTTTGATGAATTTTCAGAAATTTTGAACAATCATGATCCAAATATTAAATTAAAAGCTACTATCAGTGAAAATTCTGTTGATTTTCTCGATGTGACCGTGTATAAAGGCAAGCAATTTCAGGCGTCCGGTCATTTAGATTATAAAGTATATTTTAAACCAACTGATTCACATCAATTGTTGCATACAAAATCATTTCATCCTCAACATACATTTAAAGGTATCATCAAATCACAGCTCATTCGTTTCCACCGCAATTCAAGTGATAAGGTAAATTTCAATGAGGCTTGTTCTACTCTATTTGGCGCCCTCAGATCGAGAGGATACTCGCTGCGCTTTTTGCGTACCTTAAAATCTCAAACTTTGAAAAAGCTCGAAAGTCCAGCTGAAACTACTGATTTCGAACCACTGAAGATTGAACACAACAAACCGTTGCAGAATGGTAGAGACGCGGTATTTAATTACAAAAAGCCTCGTTGCAGATTGCATACTTTTATGCCTGATCGGAAAGAGGAATTTTCCTCTGAACAAACGAAAAATCATTATCAGATCCGTAACCCCCTCCATTGTGATTCACCAAATATCATTTACCTTATCACGTGTAAGCGCTGTCGGAAACAGTATGTTGGTCAAAGTCAAAATCCTTTTCGAGAACGTGCTACTAGACACAAACAGGATATAAAACATAATGCTGATGCCCCAGTAGCACAACATTTTAACCTTCATGGCCATTCTTTGGACGATTTCGAAATCCATCCTATTGAACAACCACCAATTAAAGACACATTAGACGAAACGGATGAATTTAGAAAAAATGTGAAGCTTTTTGGATCAATACCGCTTCAAACCCTCTGGCCATCTGGTATGAACATATCAGAGGGAGAATGCGAAAGGAGGTCCATCATTCCTTTCACTTTAACATACAACATGAATATCGAAATAGCAAAAATGTTAAAAGATGGATTCAATTTAACCAATGCTAAATTAAATGAACCTTTGAATCTTCGAGCTGTCATCGCCAATAAGAAAAACAAAAGCTTGCGTAACATCTTTGTAAGGACTAAATTAGAGCCCATCAATGAATAACATCAATTATTGCCAGTCAGTTTAACCAGTTCCTAAGCTCATCACTTAGTTTAAATCAATTGTATGTCATTTTTTATCATGTTTGAAACCCATCAGGGTTCAGTAAATGAAAACAATTTTCAGCGGCATATTAAAAGAAAAAAACGTTTCAGTAGGAAATGTCTGTGCCAGTGCGATTTGTAACCTCAAACACACACGCCCTCTTACAATACATACCTCCCTCCTCACTCTCTCTCTCTCGCTCTCGTAGACACATACTCACATACACACTCTCTCTGTCTCTCCCTATCCCATATGTGTCCCGGTTGACGGGTATGACGGCTTCTTTAGAACACTCGTGGCGTTTGTTCCACAATTTCAGATGTCCCATTCAAATGCAGCCTTATATCAAACATGAGCCTGTAGAAACTGCCGGACAATAATCCATTGATTTTTCACAAAGAGACGTGAACTTCTTAAAAAATAATCAGTCACTCATTATTTTCCAAATAGTCTAGGTCAAACTTCTTAGGTTTGGGGGCACCGTTTTCTTTTTGTATTTTCAAGTACCAACCATGTTAGAATGGGGGTTGGGCTTTAGCAACCCACGAAATCCCCCCAGTGACTTAATTTCTACAAAGATCCGATGTGTCAACCGTTAAATGAGACGTGGTTCGTGAGTGTCACAAATTAGTTCCCACTTCAGGTAATTTCCATATTTGGAAATAATCACGTGATCCCGAAATGACAATCCGTTGATTTATGTATAGCAGTTTGAGGGCCATATTAAAAGTTAAACCCTTTGCATGAAGAATATGTTGCTAGTGGACGAGCAGACGACATAAAGAGCAAAAAATCTCAAGCGAGGCTCGGTAATAATTGAATCCAACAGCTCGACAGAGCTGTTGGATTAAATTATTACTGAATCTCCCAACAAACCAGGATGGTTTAGCCCATTCCGCCGTTGACAGTATTGACTGAAATGATACCGTCCAGGGCGCCAGTTTTGAAAGGGTTAATGTGAGAAATTATTTATGTGTTTTGTAATTCTTTAATATCAACTGTGTATGCTGCCATGTACCCAAGAGAGTTAAGCGCATATGTGTTGTAGTGCGAAAACACTTTTCGATGTTGCCCCCATTACCCAGTCTTAAATATATCTCCCTTCTCCTTCAAACATTGCATGCTCGATTTGAACAAACTTGTGAATAGATACCGCTTATGCCAGACATGAGAGCTTTTGAAGTGGTGGCTTGGGAGAAAGTTTTTTATGTTTTTTCGCCTTCCTCGCAGTGTTAGAATGCTTTTAATGATGTTTTGGTTCCAATATGGAAGTATTTGGAGCAGTGGTTTCGTGAGACAGATTTTTCCGTTAACAACAGTGTTAAAATATGTTGGTCACATGGTTTACATGTAAGTATACATGTAAATCATCCTTACAAAGAAACTGAGTTCCAATAAGACTAAAATCCTCGCCCTCTGATTGGACGCGAGCTCATATACAGTTAAAACTAGAAGTCCTGTCATGAAATGCGCACAAATAGCACGTTGATCTGCGCGTTAATGTACGCGTTATGGCTATAGTGAAGCTATCAAATTCTGTACATATGGCCTGTGCACGAGCAATGTTTCAGCCAATGGACCTCCGGGTAACCCGGAGGTCCATTGGCAGAAACATTGCATGTGTTTGCTATGGGTAACCAGGAGAATCTGCCGTGCTTTGGATGCCATTCGATATGGCAATTGCGCACAATTCCAACGCGCAATTAAGCCTAGATAAGCGCGCTATTCGTGACAGGACTTCTAGTTTTGACTGTATTATAATAAAGTCACCCAAACCCCTGCAGATATTTTTTCGGACCCAATTGTCTTGAACAAGATTCTAATTGATGGAAAGTTCCTTGTGCATAGAAACTGGATCGATAAACACGCATATTTCATTAATGGCTTATTGGACAATAACAACAATTTTTACTGAGAATTCACCGGAAAATACAAAATTACCACACCATATTCCACCTAAAGAGAATGGAGAACGTTTATATTATGACTGAAGACAAAAGGACAGTAACAGACAGGGACCGACCTGGGCATCCGCCAGTGCGTATTTGGTTCTGAAACATCAGAACCTGGCTCTTAAATCTCAGAAATAGGCTTCTCAGTTGGCGCGTAACTTCTCAGATCATATTTGTATTCTTTCGATGGATAATCGAGAGAGACACTCTTACATGTATTGTATATATGATTATCATTTATCATTGTTGTAGAGTGCTTAAGTTAATATTTCAAGTCTTAATTACCAAGCATTAATCTTCACTGTGGTTTCTGATCAAGTCTTGGTTGCCTAAATAGGCAGCCAAGACTTGATCAGAAACCACAGTGAAGATAAATGTTTGCTATAGTGTACTAAATGAAAATGATGAGAGCTATTATATACTTGCAGTGTGTGTTACAAACAGCAGTGTGACTCCGTAAATTGAAATCTGGCGCATGAATTGAAAAAGTAGGCTCCGAGGCTAGAGCGTATTTTAAATAGTCCTGATCGGTCCCTGATCAGAATAAAATTATGAAATGATGAAAAGTTAACATATGCTCGAAAAGGTTGCCAATATTTTACCCATTTCTATTACAGCCTTCCACATCAACGTACATTAAGATTCAACAGACATGTGGCCTGAACACTGATTTTCATTCAATTTCCTGAAATCCAGTATTCAGAACTAACTTTTCCATTACGGGCGATGCCTATTTGCAAATTTGAAATAAAAACTCCAACATAGAATATTAAATACGAACACAACATACATCTTCATAAATTTGAAATGTCAGAAACGGAAGTATGCATTTTACAAAGGAAACACTTGTTTATCTTTTCTTTGGCTGCTCACATGCAAATAACGCATTATATTCAGTAGAAAAGCTTAAAAAATAAAAGAATATTACTTACAAGTTCCCTAAACGGAAGAAGGTATTCTACTACCACCACCTGCCTTCAACACCAGACTATACGGTTGATATTTTGGATTTTTTTTTTCGCTAATCAAGAAGTACATTTAGGTTTGCAAAGTAAAACAATGCCAACCAGACCTTTGTGTGTCGATTTGACTAGTTGCATGTCAATACAACCTGAGGTCCGATGGTAAAATGCTGATACATGTTTCAAAACATAGGTGTAAGGCATTTGGAGATAGGTCATTCTCATTTGCTGGCCCTCACTTGTGGAATAATTTACCAGAACACCTAAAAAGACGGTCAAATGTCAACCTTTTCAAGAAAGATCTCAAAACGTACCTGTTTCAAAAAGCCTATAAGTGATGTTCTGGACTGTAAGATACTGTATATATTCCGTTTGTATATTTGCACAAGCACAGTAACATGTACAGCGCCTTGGAATATGGTTCTGTATCTTCTGAACTATAATTTTGGCGCTATATAAATGTGTATATTATTATTATTATTAGTTTCAACCATTTCGGAGCTTGTACTCGATGCATCTTATATCTTTCTGAAAAACTGCTAGCATTGTTGTTTAACACTTACGCTGCCGAAAGCGACTATTGTCACCTATTTTATGATGATTATCTGTACGTTCTGGTATGCGCAGATCAAACCTACCATCTGATTAATGGTTGGAAAGGGCTCAGAGAGCCCTTTCCAACCATTAATCAGATGATAGAGTTTCAAGTATGTCATAAATTTTATTAAACTTCCTCGCATACAGCCGTACATAGAGGTCCTCCATATATGGCTAAAGTGGGCGTGGCAGTAAAAGAGTTAATGATATGATACTGGTGATGAGATATGATTAAATGAAAGAAATTGTTTAAACTGAATTACGATCGAGAGCAGTCAGTAAAACTGAAGATCTGATAGATTCTCGACTTGTTCGTACACTCGGTGCTGAAAATTATTCGACTTGCCCTGACATTTGGTCGGCTTATCACCATCCACAAATCCCATCCCCGCCCCCACTCACGAACAGAAAACCAGAAATAAACGAGTGAGGCTCAGGTGTGAGAAACAAAATCTGTTGAAGTTGAGTAACTAACCATTCGCCGAACCCATGAGTGTAAATTACTTGAATTTCTGACTTGTTATTTTGGGATAGCTAATGTAGAATTATACCGCAGACGTATGCTCTGAAGTACACAAGACTGCCAAGGCTGCAAATATTGACGAGAAACATATTTGTGCTAAAAGAAAGCGTCTGTCCTGTTACATTTCTGAAAGACTCTTCTATCCATGGAGCTTAAATGACTCATTGGTGCAATATTTATTAAAATAATGGTATGTCTCGCCAAAGCATTATGTTATCGCGTGATGCACTCCCAAAGACATGGAAGTTAATGTTCATTTTCTGTTTGAATTTATTTTATGCATGTCCAAAAATACTTTCATATTCAAATATAAAAACCATGATACCAAAACTCATGCTTACATTACATGGGAAAATACGTGTTATTATGTATTAATGAAAAGCAATTTGAAGAGAAGATCATTTATAAGCTTTCAGCTTCCCGAGGAATTCACCACACCGTTTGATTATACATTTGGAAATAAATATTTTTCAAACTAACTAAAACACAAAAGCTAAGAAAATAATAAGTTAATCGGGATTCGACCGCTCGTCGAGAGAGTTTGCTGCAGTACCACCAAAATCAAATATTTGCGTTAAAAATATCCATTCATCAAACAATGCATCGGCCAGGGGGATTTGAACCCCAACATAGAATGTTTCCCGTGGTACATTACCTGACTCCACATACGTCTCTTATCCTCATTTCTGAAAAAGGGATTCTGTAACAACGGACGTTTTCCAAAAAGAGATTCTCTAAGCGGGATTCCGTAAACGGCATTACAGTACGCTGAGAGTGTATTACCACTAAATCACCCGCAGAGTGAAGATTCCACCCAAGTAATAATTGCGAATTTGTTGCAAAGCATAACAATCACAAGCAAAGTTCCAGCCAATGGAACTCCGGGTTAAACCCGGAGATCCATTGGCTGAAACATTGCTTGTGTTTTTATCCATATGTAAAGAATTTGAAAGTGATACTTTGGGTGATAACTCCACCGTGCGGGTGATTTGTTACAATCCACTCTCCACGTACTGTGCTATATTATTATTATTATTATTATTATTATTATTATTATTATTATTATTATTATTATTATTATTATTATAGTGTTTTCCATCGGTGTATCCCTGTACCATTACTAGTGACTTGTGGCACTATGACTCTCAGTACCTATCAATACAGTACTTCTGCTACGGGTACCTATCAATACACTACTTCTGCTACGGGTGCCTATCAATACACTACTTCTGTTACGGGTACCTATCAATACACTACTTCTGCTACGGGTACCTATCAATACACTACTTCTGCTACGGGTCCCAGTAAAAAACACTCTCATACGTGGTTTCTAATACTGCTAGGAATTGAATACAGTCTGCTTGTTCTAATGACTTTTTCATACCTATTCCAAGTTCCCTTCGAGTAGTGAATGGACCAGACATTGCTCGGACTACTCGAATCTTATCGAGTAAATGAGCTATCGAGCAACGGCTCGAACGAGTGACTCCACATACGACTCTTATCCTCATCTCGCAAAAGGGGTTGTTTAACCACAGACGTTTCCCCAAAATGATTCTCTTAGTGGGATTCCGTAAAAGGGATTCCATAAGTTGGATTCCGTAAGTGGGAGTCCAAGCGCCTACACAGCTCCAAGTGGTCTTATCGTGAACTGGACAACTCGCCCCCTTGGACAACTCTTGGATAACCCTTGGACAACTCGCCCCCAACATTTTTGGACAACTCGCCCCCATGGACATCTCGCCCCTATATATTAAAAATAGTTGTCCATCCGGGCGAGTTGTCCAGGGGGCGAGTTGTCCAAGGGGGCGAGTTGTCTAGTAACCGTCCTATCATTGGCTTTTACCATGACTTCAGCTATCTATTGTATCATTGGCCTCTATTCTATTAACCATTACTATAGGGTTCTACCATCTTTGCAGCCTTATACTGTTACCATTCACTTGAGGCATTATGACTCCCAGCACATATCATTACAATACTACCGCCACGGGTCACAGTTCGTACTGCTATCATACTTGGTTTCTGGTACTACTAGCAGCCGAATACAATCTGCTTGCTCTAACGACTTTTTCATACCAATTCCCCTAATAAGCTGTCGAATACACTGCAAAAAATATAGGTTCTCTTTAGAACCAAAACTGGTTCTAATCTTGTCCCTGATATGGAACCAGTTCTGTTTAAACAGTATTTATTTCAAATCAAATAAATTTACCAAGATTAGCATTCAATTTTAAAAGAATATTACATGAACTGAAGTAGATTCAGCAGTAAACTTGGAGCTTATTCAACGCAGTCGCCAAACATTCTGAAACAAAGGAGATATGAACAGTTCGCATATCGAACCAGTTTTGGTTCTGTATAGAACCAAAACTGGTTCGATATGCCAACTGTTCATATCTCCTTTGCTTAATAATGATTTGAGACAACCTCGTATAAGCTCTAAACTTACGACTGAAACCCCCTCAATTTATGTTTAATTCTGTTAATATTTAGTGTTAATCTTTATAAATTTATTTGATTTGAAATAAATACTGTTTAAACAGAACTGGTTCCATCTCAGGGACAAGATTGGAACCAGGTTTGGTTCTAAAGAGAACCTATATTTTTTGCAGTGTGGATGGAGCGAAAGTTTTGCACAGGAAAAAGCTGCTCCCCAAAAGCTCCGGTTCCTATGGGAATTTAACACTAGCTGCTTCCCCAAAGCTCCGAGTAATAAGGTGCGATTCATACAGTACAGTCGCTGTGGACTGGTCATATTCCACGAATGGGCAGTGATGTCCGCGCATACGTTTACCAGGTAATAAAAATAATCATTAGCAAAATTTTAATTAATGAAGCACCGGGTTGTAGCCGGTGATTCATTAATTAATTTTTTGATGTATATTCCTATAATTAGTGTTTGTAATCTAATATTATTGCGACCGTGGAAATATAGCCCGTCTGTGGAAAGTGACCACTCCACGGCGGCTGTATTGTACGTGGTATACTACTCATATATGCTCGATAAGATTCGAGTCGTCGAGCGGTGAGTTTTCTTGAAAGTTTCCCCTGTTAGTCCTTAGCGCTGTTAATCCACCTAATGCTTTGTGTTATCCTATGACTGGTATAGGTAGTACGTAATGTTACGTCAAATAGTACTGTGGGATGGGGTAATGCCTGGTTGTTTAGAACTGTACACAGTATGGGCGGGTATACCCCCTGTAGGGTCCATCTTAACCCTCAGTACTATTTACCCACTGAAGGTATTTTATCATCTGGAGTTGGTATAGGTAGTACGTTATGGTAGGTTAAGCGGTATTGCGAGGTAACGTTAGAACGGTAGTATGGGATATACAACCACATAGGCCTACTGTTACCGTTAGTACTATTAATCCACCTAATGCTCAATATTATCCTATGACTGATATAGGTAGTACGTGTAATGTTAGGCCATTTGATTGTGTGGTGTATGCTTGGTTTCTAGTATCGCAGCCGCGGTAGAGTATGGACGGCCCTGTGGACATTATAAGACTTAGCTGATGGTAATAACACCTGTTTCGGAGCTTGGAATTCCAGTTATGGTATCCAACTTATGGAATCCCTTTTATAGAATCCCTACGCAATCCCTTTCTGGGAAACGTCAGTGGCTGTGGAATCCCTTTTTCTGAAATGAGTCGAAGAATCGTACCTGGAGTCACTTATTCGAGCAAGTGCTCTATAGCTCATTTGCTCGATGGGATTCGAGTCGCTCGAGCAATGACTTTTCAGCAACTGCTCGAAAGCTTATGGAAAATCGTCAACCCTGTTCCTGGGTATCCAACCTAAGAATTACTTCCCTACCCTGTCTGCAGGTGTTATACATGGGATTTGAATTGTGTATAAAATGGAACATTTTGGGTGAAATGAAGCACCTGCTTGAACCTGCTAAGGCTTGACCGATGGTAGAGTCGAGACAGAGACAGCCAGTATGCCTGTTGTAGTGCTACAAGTTAGTAAAGGTGAGGCACAGGACAGAATAGTGATTGTCAATGGTACATGACAGTAATGATACAAGTCATTTGTAATCGTACAAGAGTGGTAGAAAATTATAGTTTTTGGTGAATACAGTGGAGACTTATCACAGGACAGACAGCATAGGACATGGCGGAAGCCAATGGTAAGACTACCTTATAGAAGCTTTATAAGAGCTGTAAAGGAGCTCGGAATCTCACTTATGGAATCCCTTTTTTGGGAATCTCTTTTTGGAATCCCTTTTTGAGAATCACTAAAAACTCCCTTTTTGGGAAACGCCAGGTGCCCATGGAATCCCTTTTTCCGTATGCGGCCATAAGGGCCATGAGAAAAAGCCTCAATGAGGGATTTCTCATGGCCCTCATGGCCTCATACGACAAAAAATGGGATTCTCCAACAGGTATCCTTAAAAGATATTCCCAATTGATATATAGACATAGGTATCCTCTAATACCAAGATGAGACGAAGAGGCCCATGAGAAATCCCTCATTGAGGCCTTACATAGCGTACATCTTATACTACCACTCTAGGCGACCATGCATTACATCCACCAACCCCACAATAGGGCCTGGACTAGCATTACGTGTCATAGGATAGTACAAAGCATGGGTCGATTAGTAGCATCAAGGGTTAATAGTATACCTACATCTGTATTTATCACCCTACTATACTACTATGGCCCCCGTACGAGAAGCCCGACATCCCCTGACCCGCAAACGCTATGTCAGATTGGATAGTGGACAACAACAACGTCTCTATGACGTCGCGTGCTCATCATGACGTCACGACGTCAATAGCAACATCAACCCTTTCGCAGGGGAAACGTTCAAGAAAACTCACCTTCCTCATCAATTTTTCATCACATACCCAGACTATATACCCATAGCCCTGTGTTTACAAACATCACCATACATTCCATAGTATATTATATATGCAGTTCCTGTACTACTTGCTGGATCTAGCTGGATGGAGACATGACTCCTATACATCTCCTACCTTCTATGTGGCTCACAGATCATACAGTACGTGGAGAGTGTATTACCACTAAATCACCTGCAGAGTGGAGATTCCACCCAAGTAATAATTGCAAATTTGTTGCAAGGCATAACAATCACAAGCAAAGTTCCAGCCAATGGACCTCCGGGTTAAACCCGGAGGTCCATTGGCTGAAACAGTGCTAGTGTGTTTTGCCCATATGGACAGTATTTGAAAGTGATACTTTGGGTGATAACTCCACCCCGCGGGTAATTTGATACAATCTACTCTCCACGTACTGTATACAGCTCCTATAGCTCCTACATAGTTCTTAGTATTCCTACGATTGGCTTCTACCACGACTCCAGCTATCTATCCTATGATACGCCTATATTGTATTCATCATTACTTTAGTCTTCTAACAGCCTTGCCGCCTTGTACCATTGCTATCAACTTGTGTCACTTTGGCTCTTGGAACTTGTAATTACACTACTATTGCTGCGAGTTCCTGTCCATAGCAGTATCACACTTGGTTTCCACTACTACTAGCAGTTGAATACAATCTCTTTGCTCTAACTTTTCCATACCTACAGTGCATGGAGAGTGTATTATCACTAAATCACCCGCAGAGTGGAGATTACACCCAAGCAATAATTCTAAATTTGTTGCGAAGCATGACAATGACAAGCAAAGATCCAGCCAATGGACCTCCGGGTTAAACCCGGAGGTACATTGGCTGAAACATTGCTTGTTTTGGGGGGTTTTTTTGTTCATATGCACAGAACTTGAAAGTGATACTTTGGGAGACAACTCCACTCCCGGGTGATTTAGTTACAATCTACTCTCCACGTACTGTATTCCTCTAATTCGCTATCGATCAGTGGCTGATAAAGCATTGCTCAATTGACTAGAATCTCATCGAACAAATGAGCTGTCAAGTAATTACTCGAACGAGTGACTCCACGTAGGACTCTTCGACTCATCTCAGTAGTTGAGGATACTTATAACATGGTGATGATCCCTTCTGATGATACCTTTTGGAGGATACCTTTTGATGATACCTTTTGCTTTTCTGATGATAGTTATGTTGGTCGCCAAAGTCACGTTTGCAAGCAGTCGTTTCGGTATGTCGTACTAGATGTGATGTCATTGGTGATGTCGTATACAGGCCTGGCAATCTAGAAAATCAAGGAGTGCAAAACAATTGCCCTCCTCAGATTGCTTGGGAGTGCAGGGCACCTGAAGTTTTCAATGCAAAAATTTGAATGCTATTTTGGTTATATTCGCTTCAAGGTATTAATATTGTGACCGAAAAATTGTACTACATTCAGCTACATAGTGAAAAAATTGGCACACACATCTTCTAATTATTATTCAAAATGTTGCATTCAATTCTTATGTGACTGTCTTCTACACTAAAAATCAATCGAAATGCGACACAGAAAGGGTCATGAATTATTGCGAATCAATGCAACATTGACAAATCGTCCCCTGAGTTCTAATATGTTCCCTGTGCCAGTAGGCGCAGAGAACACATTAGAACTCAGGGAACGAAATGATAATAGATTTTAAAGGCAGTCCCAAACAGGCCTGGCATTCCTGAAAATTAAGGGGTGCAAAAAATTGACCTCCTCAATTTTTTTCTAGGCGTGCAGCACTCCTACACTCCTAAAGAATGCCAGGCCTGCGTATAGCACTACATTATTGCAAAGGGTATGCTGCCAAGATAGTATATGATAAAAGGTCATGTCTTAGCCTTAGCCATAGTTTAAGGTCGTTGCTATGCATTGATCACGCGATCAGTGACGACATGAATCACGTTATTAGTGGCATCATAGAATTCTTTACAAGGCATTTGACCAGTATGTATGTTGAGTCACTCGTTCGAGCAGTTGCTTGATAGCTCATTTACTCGATAAGATTCGAGTGGTCCGATCGATGTCGGTTCCAGTCACTACTACACGATAGCTTATTTGCTCACTGCCGATTGACGCTTGGACTTATTCTAGGAACCCTTGTATCAGATAATTTTGTGATAGTGGACGGGTTTAGATGAATGGAGGGATCTGGTTGGTCGAGACAGGAGATGGCTAGGACTAGATCAAACTGTAGGATATTGATATTGATATTTTATTTGCCAGTATACTAAAATATAACAATGTATACATATAGTACATGTAGTTAACATATTAAAATTTCAACACAAAAATATATTTCTTATAGTACATATAAATATAAAATCCCAATAATTAAGGCATTGTATACTGGCAGGGGAAGGCATAGCCAGATTGGCTGTCTTCCTGCCTTTCCCTGAGAGATATAGAAGAAAAAGAGAAAGAAAGATCAGCAAAAGAAAGAGAAAGAAATTGGTATTACACAGCAACATTGTGGATTCCAGTTATTATGTCTTGATTTGGTCTCATTCCAGTATGCGTGCGTAGTGTCGCTGATGATCAACTGCGAAATGTCGCTCCCTTGATTCTGCTGACACCGTTCCTCCCATTAGCTTGGAGGTAGTAATAGTATGAGTAAATCTACGAAATGGTTGGTGGGAGCAGAATGTGAGGCGACATGGACGAGAATACCAGACAACGATTACTGTCAAAGACAACACGTGATTTTATAGTTAACCCTTTACTAACATAACCGCCGATATCACCCACAGCCATTCATAGAGGTCGTTATTCAGATTTTATTTTGTTTTCACACCTTGTTTCAAAACCACACCCCACGATCCTCCCTTGGGGCGATCTCCTTGAGCTCGCCCCAATGAAGACACTCAAGCTTTGTCTCCAAAACGAAAAAATAAGATTAGTTAGTTATTCAAGAATTTTCTTATGACAAATGTCTCGGCTATCCACGTTGGAGAAGGGATACATTTTAGTTTATACAATCCGGACAATAAGGGTTCGAACAGGTAATGTTTTCGGAGTAAGAGGAGAAAAATATTGTTAACTTTTTCTTGAATTCTTTCCTATTCTCTGTATTTCTGATATCTCTTTCTAACTCATTCCATAGCTTTGGTAGAGCAAAGACGGGTAATTTATCCAGGGTTTTGGTTCTGGTTTTGTGAGTGCGTAAGAGACCAGCCTGGCGAGTAATTATGTTGGGTTGGTTATTCACAATTGAGAAGAAGTTTGCAAATGAAACCGGGAGGTTTCCATTATGCCAATCAAACATAAATAATAAGGCGTGTAATTTATATAAATCTTTTAACTTCAATATACTATCTTTGATAAATAGGGGGTCAGTGTGGGCGTTGTATTTCTTATTATTTATTATTCGTAGTGCTCGTTTCTGCAGTTTTTTAAGACGATCACAGGCTTTTAACGGAATTCCATAGATGAAATGGCTCTGTATCAGTGTGAAATATAACGTTTTCATAACAGTATGAGGGAGAAACTTTTTAACTTTATTTAGAACGAAATTGGCAAGTCCAACTTTTGTGCAGAGTTGAGATATGTGGGCGTTGTACGATAAGTTGTCATCAATATTTATACCAAGAAACTTTAAGGATAGGATGGGCGTAGGCAGAATAGAACTTGGTATAGACAGAAGAAAATCGAATATTCTGGGAAAATCCGAGTGGTTTGGGTTATTTTTGGTGATTTAGGTGGTTGCCGGGTCGTTTTCAGTAATTCGATTTACTTAGGCACAATCGAACATACCCTCAGAACACACCCCATTATATTAGAAACTTTTCAGGCTTATAGCAGTCGCGTGCCACCATGGAACCCAAGATGGCGGTCTCCAGTATACAAAACGGACGATAGGAGCACATGTTACCCTAACAATATGCGCTGTGCATGCGCCCTAACGACATGTATCCCCGTGGTAATGACATCACAACTTGGCCGCTTACATGGGCTACCATAACAACCCAACATGATGCCACTGTGTCACGTTACTGTGATGTCACACCAGATCTCCGGATGATATCCCTCAAAACAGGTATTAAGTGTGTGAACTGTACTACTTACTGCTGCCTATAAAATGTAAATCATATTCGGTTTTCTCTGCGATTATCTAAATATACGGAAAAGACGAAACTTTCGTTATTCCACAATGTTTAGTTGCCAACAATTCGTCGCCTGAGTGCTAGAATGTTCTATGTCCCCTATGGGACATAGAACATTCTAGCACTCAGACGACGAACTGTAGATTAACGGGACCATCGCGTAATCTCTAAGTCACAACACATGACTGGACACACTGCTGATCAACAGAGACATTGTATACATAACACTGTGACGTCTGAGAATTCAGTTCAACCGCAGAAACAATTTGAAGAAGCTAAAGGGACTGGTGTCTCCAATCAGATAATCAGAAATGTCCTCTGCTCAGCTGATAATCTCCCAGCCGTGCATTATGTTACCTCTGCCAGAGCGATTATGTTAGGCCTCATCAGCGGTAGATATGACAACAGCGGCCCAACATGCAGATTTCTGAAAAAAAAATTTTCACCCCAGATCACAGTTGACGAGGAAATGAATTTTCGAACGCTGTCAGTCCGATGTTAAGCTGCCACACACAAATTAAGCACGTGAAAGTGAACGAGTATGGGGAAGCATTACCAAGAGGCGGCATACAGTACGTGGAGAGTGGATTGTAACTAAATCACCCGCGGAGTGGGTAATCACCCAAACTATAACTTTCAAATGTTATACTTATGGACAAAAAAACACAAGCAATGTTTCATCCAATGGACCTCCGGGTTTAACCCGGAGGTCCATTGGTTGAAACTTTGCCTGTGTTTGGTATGCTTTGCAACAAATTTGCAATTATTGCTTGGATGGAATCTCTACTCTGCGGGTGATTCAGTGATAACACACTGTCCACGTACTGTACATAATGCCCCTCTACCAATGACTTACTGACCTCTGCTCCTGTGACAACACTCCTTGATAACGCTCTTCAGATTACACACCATCAACTGAGAATGTTGATGAATGGGTGTCGCCGTGAAGGGAAAATGGTGCAGGGTCCCATGAGCAAACTGAGTGGCTGATAAAATACATAGGAGGGCTGTGGATGGAAATATTAGCTTGCAGTAGTACAATATGCAAAGGGTGCTGTTGTTTACATTATCAATGTGTTTATTTCTATCTTGCGATAATGATTTTTCTTTGATACAATTATATCGAAAGACGCCACTAGGGTATGGGTCGAGCAGGACAATCATTCAAAGTTTTATAAATTTACTTAACACTCGTTTGAACACGTTTGCAAAAACGAGAGGGAGAAAGACTTTCTTATCTTATACTATTGTTCAACTGTCTGAAGAACTTTAAATAGCTGAACGAAATGTATCAAGCTAAATTTATTTTAGGGTCTGATCATTTTGATGCGTTTCTGTTTGGACATTCGGCAAGTCAAGTTTGCGTACTGTATTTTGAGTAACTCCCGAGTAATCACAGGGGCGAAAAATAACATGCGTTGGTAAACGCTTCTTTGTAATCTTTCGACATAAAAACATCACGAATTCCCAACAACTTCGACCTCGCTGATGGAAGTTATCATCTGTTTCAACAGAATCCCGAAGGAACGTTAAGTCTTTGCAATAAAAACGCAAGAATCACTGCACCAGAATACAGAGGTTTTATTTTATACAACTCAATCCGTGGTGTCATTGGAAGTTAGGGTGATTTCAACATTTTCGCACAAGGACAGCTATCAAGCCAGGAAAAGTAGTTTATTTTTGTCTCCTTATTTAACTGTTAGTGTATTTACGAATAAAAGATGAACAAGTTGCGTTGGAAAGTTGACTTCTCTGAGAGCAGCGTTTCTATTGTGCTACCTTTTTAAGATAGCGGTAAATACACAGAACGACTCGCGCTTGCGAATGGGTTAATCGATATGGCACGAGTGTCAGCGTGGAAGGAATGCGGCCTCTCGTTTTATCCTTCCGCGATGGCATAAGTGCCAAATTGATTAGCCCATTCACACGCGCGTGTCGTTCTGTGTTTATTACATGCCTTAGCGTCTATAAAACAATTATTATAAGGACACTCAGCAATTCATTTGACAACTATCAACAAAAAGAACACATTTTATCGCCAACCAAATTTGTGTACTCATACTCTTCTTCTTCTGGATATTCATTATCCCCTTCATATATCGGCTCTATTTCTTCTTCACTATTTTCGTACACATTGAACTCGCCATATTCTTCAATTTCAGACATTTTTATTCATTTAGCTATTTCGCAATCGGTTTCATTTCGAGTGATCAATCGTCTGCTCAACGATTTCCGTTCGGTACATGGGTACGGAACAGATTTTCATTTTCCGCATGGTTAAGTGTTGCTGTAGATGGGGATTTCATAGAACAGGCGTGTAATAAATGTATGACAAACATTTTTAGATATCGGTTGTCATGGGGACGCGATATCTGTTGTCATGGGGACGCGGTGGCTCAGTTGGTGGAGGTGCAGGCTGCAAGCCGAGAGGTCCTCGGTTCGAATCCCACCTGCAACAACCGCGTTGTGTCCTTGGGCAAGACACTTCACCGCCATTGCCCACGTGGGGGCACGCTGGCGTTGTGTACTAAGGCGTACTGCACGTCGATGGTGCACCTGTCTTCAACCAATGCTAACCCTGCTGGTGTGGAGTTGGTATGTTGGGGAGCTGACAGTTGCTCGCCGTTGCTCGTTGGTTCTCTCCGGGTACTCCGGCTTCCTCCACCCGTAAAACTGTCATGGTCATGATTAGCCATTGTGCAGAAATATGTGACCTTTAACACCAATAAATAAATAAATATCTGTTGTCATGATAGGTATAAGAGGATATTTCTTTGATCAATATTTCTGCGCGTTTGCGGTGTTTAACTGTTCAAATTGTAATTAAAACATCGCGGCGAAAAGAATAAAAGGAATACCTTTCTGTCGCACAGGAAAATTTATATTTTTTTGCAGTCGCTTGTGGGATAATTCTGGAGCCTTAGGGGCAGACTGGGCTAAAAAAAAATGTTACCGGGAAATGCACTGGAGGGCGGAGTCGGAGAAAATTTTGATTTTTCAAACTGAATGGACGCTGCCTCCTTGCATCTGAGCGGTCAGTGACAGTCCACACAGAGGGCATTTGTGATGGCACTTTTGTATCATCTGCGTCGCTCATTCGGCAACGATGGTTACGACAGGGTGGGGACCGACAACAGTTCGAACCGACAATAGGACCGACAACAGTTCGAACCAATGATAGACCATGTTAATTTTTCGAACTGAAAGAATGTCGTTTCCTTGCATCTGAGCGACCAATGGCAAACTAGACTGCTGGTATATCGAAATGCCTTCTCTGAGGACTGTCAATGGCAGTCCACAGAGAGGGCATTTCGACATACAGCAAGCCTTTTCAATCAGATCCATTTCGCCTTTTGGTCAATTTCACGAAATTGCATGTACAAATAGATATTGGGCTGCATCAGTTTTGGGGGCCACATGGGGCCTCTTATAGGCATGCTCCCATGGCTTGGAACTGTGTTCGATTGAATGGGCAGGAGTGGTCTATTTTCTGCCTAGGGGACCCATTTCCCCACCCCCTCTCCCCTTTAAAACTAACCAAACATCTGAAGACGTACACTCAACTGTACTTCGTGATTCGTGGCATAGTATGGTAGGCTATGTGGGGCCGATTGTTCCAGAGTATCTTCAGGTAGAATAGAAATACGGTAAATTTTGGTTAACATGTTCAGCTTATTTACCCATTTTTCACTCCCAATAAGCCTATGTCGAAACCGCCATATAGGATTTTAATCCTTGCAAGGTTACAGGTCGCGAGGTGTAAACATTTCAAGAAAGCACGTTGTCAGCATTGGGGTGAGCATATCAAATGAGAGGGTCATAGGCTATGACATGAAAAAGTAATAAGATTTGAACAGCATCTTTTGTGAACAGCGTTATTAATATAACTATTGCATTTTGCATTGGTTAAGAAATAGATTGAACAATTAACAGTAAGTTACAGAATATTCGAAAATGCTAACCATTTTGGGATTTTCTCAAAGTGCCCTCAAGACTGGAAAAGCCACCCTGGGCCCAACCCCTCCGATTTAGTGCCCCTGTTATCCCTGCTTGAGATAAGAACTCATTACCTGAAAAAGGGGAATAATTACAACTCTAACACGTTCAACTTCCTAGCTTGTTCGAAAGCAATACGTTTGAAGCTGTGAGAAAAAAGTATAAAAAACCCTACTATTTCAAGAAATAAGTCTGCTTGGTGCCAATTCGGAACATCTTCTCTGGTCAATGGTTCGATCGTGAATGAAGCCAAGTCCATGCTTTTCCTAATCTTATATATCGTTGACGGACGTGTTTGAAAACATCACCCAGTTCCACAAATCGATTTTTTTATTCTTGGTTGGGGTTTGTGTTTGTTTCCTATAGGATTATAGGTCAAAGTTGGGAACTTTATAAAATTAGTGTAGAAGTCAATGGAAAAGAAACACAATGGGTATACACAAATTTGATTGGTTAACTTCGATCTGATTTGTCAGTTTGGTGATCAAATTGCAATCTTGATCCTTAAACTGTAGGATATGACCCTCTGCATTTTATACTGGCTTGGGACAGGTCAAGATACAAACCTCTGTCCAATGGAGATCAGTCAAATAGCTCGAGTGCATTCCCGCCCCTACAGTTCGTACTAGTTTCCTCTTTGGGGGGATTTTTGTTTATTAAAAAAAACATGTCCAACGTAGCAATTCAGACGTTTTGTTCATTTCTCATTTTTTTAAAAATATTCACAACAGAGAATTTCTTAGTAATGATGATGATGATGATGTTTTATTCCTTTGGTTATACAAAAGGGGTAGCCTAAAAGACACTAGGAACAACTCTTTTTAAATGAAACTAAAAAGGTTTGAATGAAACTAAAAAGTTTATTACAAAAACAAAATGTGTATCATCCGGTTCCAATAGGGGTAACCTAAAAGATACCATGAATCAACTTTCTTTTAAAAAAGTTTGAAATGAAATATGTATCATCCGTTTCCAATAGGGGTAACCTAAAAGATGCCATGAAGCAACTTGAAACTATAAAACGTTTGAATCAAACTAAAAAGTTTGGAGCAAAAACAAAATGTGTATCATCTAGTTCCAATAGGGGTAACCTAAAAGATACCACGAATAAAATTTTTTTTAAACAAATGGAATGAAACTAAAAAGTTTGGAATGAAAATAAAGAAGTATCCTCCACATCCAATAGGGTTAACCTAAAGTATACCAGGAAATTACAACATGATGATGATAATGATGATAAAAACTCTCTGTATTAGAATAAATAAAAAATTGAGAAACAAACTTTCAATCCATTTCTATGTATTGCCTTGTAAGACTTTGTATTTCCATATACATGTAGGACTTTTTCGAGGACTTGCCATTTAGGACTTTTTAATAAGAGAAAGAGACTGCCATATAGGACTTGCCATATAGGACTTTTCTGAGAACTTGCCATAAAGGACATTAGAGACTGCCATTTAGGACTTTATGAGGACTTGCCATATAGGACTTTTTAATTAGATAAAAAGACTACCATATAGGCCTTTTTAATTAGATAAAAAGACTACCATATAGGACTTTTTAATTAGATACAAAGACTACCATATAGGACTTTTTAATTAGATAAAAAGACTACCATATAGGACTTTTCTGAGGACTTGCCATAAAGGACTTTAGAGAATGCCATTTAGGACTTTATGAGGACTTGCCATATAGGACTTTTTAATGAAAGAAAGAGACTGCCATATAGGCCTTTAGAAAATTTTGGGGTGAACTTAACATGATTGAGAAGACCACCTAAAATCCATTACGGCTTTTAGGAATTTTTCGGTCAACTAAACAGAACTTTTTGACGGCAAAAGCTAGACTTTTTCTGGTTGTAGAAAATATGACTCTCACTGAATAGTTTCTTCTTCATCCTTCTTTAAGGTTAAATCTCCAGTGGTATGGTGCTAACTCCATCTTCTAAAACTCTTCGTTTTGGCTAGAAATACGATAATCCATCTCAGCTCTGCTGGTAAGTATACATGCCATTCATAACAAATTCTCGGTTGATTCCGGATCCACTTTGTTGAGTCTTCAAAACTTGCAAATATTTCTCTTTCGTCAAATCATTGTGGCGTTTGTTGATTCCTTTACAACTAAATTTATTGGTGGCACCGAAGCAATAATATGTTTTACTACACAGTCCAACAATGCCGGTTCCTTGCCATTCTCCCTTGAATAAGCCTGGAGTTCTCCTGTCAAAACGCTTTCTTTCTTGGCAACATGCGGGTGACAGCCATTCTTTGCCTTCTAATTTGGTTTTCGCATAATCATCTCTGTGGAAATCACAACACTCAGATGGAAACTCTACTCTCTTCTCTGGAGTCATTAATTCCTCTATGGTTGGTGACGAGGTACATAGATATACAGAATCTGTTTCCATTTCAGCATATTCGAAATCTTGGCGGTTGACAAAAGTATCGATGACATCATAGTAGAACTGAAGCATCCGGAGTTTCGTATGCTGGAAAAAAAGAATCCAATGTGGAGTGGCAGATGCAGCTTGGTGGTCTTCTTGTAGAGTTCGACTTCATATAAAGTTTCATCTAATGGATTCAAGGCTCTGAAGGACATGTCATTTACAGCTTTGGTGACTTCTTCATCATTGCAATAGCACACACGTCGGTGCTTCTCTTTTTGTTGGTAACAGTTTTGCCATATTCAGAATTTCCCAACAGCTTCATGGTGTCGGCAATGATCGACTTGTCAGGATCGACATCTCCTTCTTCTTGCTTCAGATACTTCATCTCCAAATTTCTCAAAACATCTTCTTAGTTTATATTGGATAACCTGGTAGACGTGATCAACTTTAATTCCATGCTGGAGGTACCACTACAGTAAAGAGGTTTCAAACAACATTTTTTTCTGCTACATAGCTTCCGATTAAACTTCTATGGGGTTTCTTCATCATTCCATTCTTCTCAGCAAAGGACTTCATGTGTTCACCAATATCATCTATGGAAATATCTGTATTCTTGAAGATGTGTGTCATCTCTTCAAAGTACTCTGATCTGATACATGTGTATCACATTAAATCAAACCAAACAGTTCACGGACTTCACTTTCTTCAATACTTCTCCTTTTGTCATAGCACCATCTATTTTGTCTGAAAATTTCTCTTTCAGGAAGGCTTTGAGTGTGGCATCGGTCTTATTCATCTCTCTCCACTCACACTCCTAGATTTCAACGAGTCTATAGCCCAAATCGGTGATGTACTTTGCATTGGTACGGGTGTCTTGGAGCAGTTCTTTCATGGGTTTATCTCTGACTTCATTATGGAGGATAGGAAACCCATTCTTATCTTTCATGCAGGTATGCCCGTGCCAGAAGCAGCCATGGAATTGGTATACAGTATGTGTCTCTTTGCACCAACCATCAACAGGCAACTGTCGTCGGCCAATCATTTTTTCAGCTCCGTTAAACTGATGTCTGATGTGGATGTCATCTCTCATCGATAGAAACTCTAAGCATTGTTCAGCCATTTTACCGTTCTTCATAGGATGTTCTGGTTTAAACTGGTTTTCTTCACGTCATCTAATACTCCAACCCGTTGGCATCTCTTGCATTAGGCACCATAGATATAATGCATTCGCACCAAAGCCTATAATACTTCCACGTGGTTTTGCTTCTTCACCATATTTTGTTTCTCTGATTCGGGTAACATCTTTCTCGTGGTACCGGTTGAATATAATTGAAAGTCCGCCAACGATATTATCTTTCACTAAGTGATGCAGGTCTTTGTTTTTCTGGTTAAATAACGTGAAGTAGGTGTCATCATTCATGGTCTGGAACAGGTATTTCAACGAAAGGCCCGGAACACTGATACCATCTTTAAACATGTCGATTTGGCGTTCTTGAAAGAAAGCAAACTGCTTGTCAACGGCTTCAAGGGATGGTTTTACATCTCGGTTATTGTACCAGATCAGAAAATCACGGAAAGTTGTCATCTCCAGGTCGTTCCATACATGCTGGCAGTACTGGTATTCTTCTTTGGATATATTTTCTTTCTTGAGACAACTGTAGAAGGCTACATGGTCTGGTAGGTGGTCTTGATCCAATTTGTCCAAGCTGTCGATCCATTGATATGGCAAAAATCCCTTTGTCACGGAACGGCCAAATGCTTTCAAAAACTTGTCATAGCTGAGGTAGCTGCAAATATCAACAAACTTGAAAGATTCTGTCGAGAAGCACATGTAGTTATTAGATTTCTTGACTGCAAACTTGAGTGGATTCGGTCTCTTCAGGTATGCCATCAGTTCACGCTTGACTACATTCATGTCGTATTTTCCAGAGTGGAATCCAATGACGGGCATCTCTTGTAGGTAGTCTTGAAATTTCTTCTCCAACTTCTGTAAAGGGTGCATCTTGGATGTGTCTTCTCTAGTAGCTCGGACTTCCGCTTCCAGCGTTTCATCAATTTTCTGTCTGAGTTCAAGTAAAGTCTACGCATGACAGGTCTGCATCTGCGGCAATGAGATGAAGTATCCGGGAGGTAAGTCATCATTTCTTCATCAAGTTCTTGAGAATTTCCTTTAGTTATAAAACACTTCGGTTCTTGGTATTCTGGAACATTACTACATACGCTCACACTCAATGGTCGGTGTTCTGCTTCCCACATCAGTTTATCACTGCCGGCAGGTAGACTGGACTTTCAAAATCAAGGGTTGCACGGTATGGATAAAACTTCTTCTCTTCAGGCACTTCTATTCCTTCTATACCTTCAACTTCTAACAGATCAAACGGACTGGGATGGGTGGTATACACCGCCAACAAACTGGTACTTCACTTCATCTGTACATGTCTTCTCGTGACGATTTATTGCCCAAGAGGCCTTCCATACTTTGCCTCATTTGCGGCATTCAAATGATTTACAGTATTGGTCTATATGGATGATGTAGCCAAAATGGTTCTTATAAACGTTCACATACATGGTATTCTCAAAATTTCTATGAGATCTTTGGACTAGTTTGGCAACAGTTTGGTCACCATCATTCTTGACAAGCTTATATACTTGGATATTAACTTCAAAACATTTCTCCAAGTCGGGTAATTCGGCTAAGATTACTCCATGGAATTCATTCTTTGGCTTCTTTGTATATATGTTGTACATGGCATACGTTGTATTATTCAAATTGTGTGTTGTTGAACCACTCCATAGAGCTAAACATCGGAAGATACACAGGTTGTCATCATAATAAAATTGGTTAGCTTGATCTTTCACCAAAGCATTTACTGCTTTGTAGCAAATTCGCATATTTTAGGAGCTTTCAATCTGGCTACCGGGTGGCTCGTTATGGAGTCTCTTCCCTTCAATTGATGGACCTATTATAGGCTACCCGGACACAACACGAAGCAAACCGAAAGACGTCGACTTGGCTGCAAACTACCGAGGTCTACCTTGTCTTTGTAAGACTGTGACCTAGGGCCTCACCCCCTACCATCGGCCCTCACAGTCTTTGAGAGACCCGTTCAAATCTAGTCTGACTAAAAATGATAATGACCTGATTCAGGTCGACTCACTTCACGCTTCACATTGAAGATTAACAGTCACAAATCAACATTATACTTACCGCTGTCAATCCAGGAAACATGCATTCACGTGCTTGAACCATTTTTTGACAATGACATGGAAATAATTCAAAGAAATGTTGAAAAACTTCCAAATTCAAGAACTTGAGAGAAAAACAGGAAATTTGAACATAAACAACGTTTACTGCGCACGCGCACCAAAGTCTACGACAAATTTCAGGCCATCCAAAACATTTTGTCGTTTCCTTAAATTTCATTTTGCTTACTCGCGAGTTGAACGCGTTGACTGTCCTCGGGGCTGCTAGCCTTAGATTTATAAAATGCGCGGATTAGTTAAAAGCGATGAGAAAGGATTGTCTTCTTGGGATTTCAAAATAAAAATAACGTTTCAGCCTACAAATTAAACTCCGATTTCACTCGGCGTCTGCCAAATGAGTTTCTAAGAGATTGTGAAATCGCCGTGTGCAAATCAACCGTCCCGATGCGGCAATTTCTTTTCTCTTATGAATTATCGATGTTTCTTTCTTTTTTCTCTCTCCCTCGTCTTCCAAAAATATACGACCGGGGACACATCGAGTCGCTTTACAACACGTCCGCATCTACACAATTTAAGTGAGAAATTGGGACGGATTTTGGCTTCATCGATAGACATCCAAGGACGGATCGCAGAGGGGAGGGGGGGGGGGCGTACGTACCCAACCATTCTTTCCAGAGCCACTAATCAATAGCGGTCAAAATGCACACCAGGCCGCGATTCCACGCTTTTATATGATGGCTTTTCTTATTTCACGCCTTGAGTGAGGCATTTTGTTTCTATTGTCGTGGGTTTAAAAAAAAAATTCTCCCGTGGGCCCTCCGCCCCCCTCCCTCCCCCACATTTAAAAATCCCGGATCCACCACCGAGATGTGTAAGACAATAATAATAATAATAATAATAATAATAATAATAATAATAAATCAGAAGAGTAGCATTTTATGGTTTTTTGGGTAGCTTGTGCTACAGCGAAATTGACCCTTTACCCAACGCAGACGATATCAAAATTTATTATTTTAAATATCATTTTTTTTTAATTTTTCAAAAAATTTCAATAAAACCATATCAAGTGACCCCTCGTTGGAACGAGCTCGTCGAGCTCGTTCCAACGAGGGGTCACATGATATGATTGTGTTGAAATTTTTTGAAAAATCATATTTTTTCAACTGCAAAATTTGCATATTACGCGGGCGGATGCGGCCGATTCGTTGGGTAAAGGGTTAACCATTCTCCCGATGAATTTCTAAGAAAAAAAGTCAAGACTGCGAAATTTTTAAAATATTCGCCGTAGAATCACCAAAAGTGGGTTAGAGAGCAGATATATACAGTCACACATCGGAGGTTTTTTGTGCCCATACAGTGCAGTCAGTGTGAGTGGACTTTTTCGTGCGATATTGCCCATGAAGGCGATGTGGAAAAATCCTGTTGAGGTATCTAGCACTAGCAGATGTTTCTTATTAATGAAGCACTTGTTTAAACTGGTGCTTCATTACTAGAAGTTATGTTAGCTTCCAATCCAATTTATCTCTAAAGATCTGACGTGGGCAAAATGTCCACTCATGGAAAAGTGCCCACCCTCGCTGACTCACTGTACCATGCAAATAATCAAAGAGCAAGAAGCTACTTTACGATTAGATCTACACAACAATTTTTACATATGCCATGAGCAAACAATTTCGTGTCTATAAAAAGGCGGGTATTGGTCATGAGAGGTCAACACACAAAATACACACTTTAATTATTTATTTTAGACATTTTCTTCAGTTTTTCTCTCAATTGAGCCGGGTTATTCACCACAGTTTGGTGTGTGAATTTTGGAAAACTTCGAAACTCTCAGCCAGAGGTTTCTTTGAACAACTACGATCCTTTCATTAGTTTGATAAACACTTCCAAATCAGTTTTATATTTGTTCAGCGTCGATTTTTCTTGTCTTTTTGCGTCTAGCACGGCAGTGTCGGTAATGGTCAAAGAAGAAAATTTCTCAAACGCATTTCCCAAACTCCCCACAATCTTGCTGTGTCGCGGCGCAACTGTTTCTTTTGTCAAATTTCCGCCTGCTGCTTTCAGCGACTCTGTAACCAAAAACAACAAAAAGAAAAAAAAACGTGTTAGTTGTTACCAATGAAATGTAATAAAATATTTCTTCAACAGACAAACTATTCAGTGTATAAACAGAAACAATGGACAACATTCACACTCAGAAGGAAAAGAAATATCAAAATGAGTCCCCCCCCACCCCCCCCTTCCCAACCGGCATCTATTCGTTTTTCGCCTTTTACATACAGGACAGAGTTTATTATATGGGACCTCAGACCTCGGAGTATGTCCTCGATTTAGGATTGTTCTAATTAAACATAATCATAACACTAGGATACATTCTAAAATATACACCATTACATTCTCAGTCCGTTTCAGTAAATTCCCGAACAATATTTCAGGAACTGGGCTCTGTAATCTAGGGCTCTGAGGTTGGGGAGGTGGGGGGGGGGGCAACTGAAAAAAAACAACCAGGAGCAGGTATAAAGCCACGATTAAAGTTATACTTTGCTATTTCATAATTACCTTTGAACGCTCTGTTTAAAAATTCGTTGACCAGATCCATTTCAAGATTTCGCTTCGGCCCTTACACTTCTGTTCCATACAAGGTCCTCCTCCAACCGTTCTGGCAGCCACCCTGATACACCTGCAAAAAAGCAAACTTTCCTCACGTCAGATACCAGTATTACTTTAAAAGCAGTAAAACAATTTATCACATGCCTATTGTAAAGTTCAATGAAAAAGTCCATCTGATATTCTTCTATATGAGAACACGTGTAATATGACCTGCAAGGATTTTCATTGGCTGAATGTTAAGCCTCATCGCCTAATTAATATTCATATTGTACCACTCCATTGTTTACAAACAAAACATGTCGCGTGTACTTAACTATCGAGTGAACGAAATTGTGAAAATAGATGGAAAAGGAGAAGGGGAAATTGTTAAGACCATTGATTCCACAAAAGGCTTGTTATACACTGGAAAATAATAGGTATCAACTTTGAAGTGACTCTCTCGGCAGAACGTTTGAACCCATTACACGATGAACGCTACCAGACGCTAGATTGCCAAGAAACTGTTGGCGTTGCTAAGCAAACGGACGCTACTCAAAAGCGCCGTTTTGTTAATGTCAGCGGTGCAGATATAGATGGATTTGTTGAAAAAGAAACAAATAAAAACACTTTAAGCAAGACCTTTTATGATATGAAGTTAGTAAAAAATTTTCTTCAAAGCAATGATATAAAAATGAGCATCGTGAAATACACAACATACCGCCCAGTGCACTGTGTGTTATTTTATGCAAATTTATCCTGTCAGTCAGAAAATCTGACGGCTCTGAATATGAACCAAGCTCGTTGCGTGGATTTATTTCCAGTATTGACAGAAATTTAAAACGTTTTAATTATGGCCACACGATAGCTGGCAGTGTAGAATTTGTGAAAGTAAGAGACATATTGAAGGCCAAACAACGACAACCGAAACAAAGTGGCTTGGGCAATCGGGAAATGAAGGCGGAGCCAATAAGTGACAATGAAATTGACATTTTGTGGCAAAGCGGTCAACTGGGTTCTTCGACACCCGAATCTATAATAAACTCCTTGTGGTTTTTAAACACTATTCACTTTAGTTTACGGGGCTCAGATGAGCACCGTTAATGTGTTGGGGGATGTTAGTTTGCACAAGGACCCAAATGGCCAGGAATATTTACAGTTTATAGAAAGACAAACAAAAACACGCCCTGGTGACAATGTGAGAGATGTTCGAAGTGTGCCACCCAGAATGTGGTGTAACTTTGATTTACCAGAAAGGTGTCCTGTGAATATTTATAAAAAGTACTCTCTTTTAAGGCCCTCTGGTTACAGTGACGAAAGTGACCCTTTTTATATAGCAACACATACTAAACAAGATATTATGAATGTCGGTGATCAGTGGTTTAAAAGACAGCCGATTGGAATAAATAAACTTACCTCCATCATGAAGCGCATGGCAAAAGCAGCTGGTCTGTCACCGGAAAAGAAACTTACAAATCACAGTGCTCGCAAACATCTTGTTCAGAAACTTAGTGAAAATAGCATCTCTGCTCACCAGATTATGCAAATCACAGGACACAAGAATATCCAGTAATATAATAATAACACTTTGGCCAGCCGCTGATTTGTCGCGGTTCTCGGACGAGAAGGCCATGGTTACCCCTGCACTCCCAACTGCCTCCCTATTCCCACGCTTCTCTTCTTCTCCCAACACTCGGAGACGAACTGCTTGATGACATCCCTTGCCCCATTCTTCCCAATCTCTCCGATTAGCATATTAACCCTCTCCTTTGAGTCTCCCCCTAACCACATGTCCTTCATTCTCCCATCCCACTTCCATATTATACTCCCAGTGAATCTTATTCTTTTAGACTGATACTTTCGGCATTCTAGAAGAAAGTGTTCCAGGGTCTCTACCATGCCCACGTTACACATCTGGCACTCCCTTTCACCGTCTTTCCCAATTTTTTCCCTCAGCTCCAGGGATCGCGACCTCAGCTTGAACAACAGTGACCCCCCCAAAGGTGCCATCAAGGTACTCTTCAAAACCTGGCCTCTCTTTATCGCGCAGGCCACCCAAAGACCTCTTTGATTTGACCCCCCTCTCGCCAATTACGGTTACAATCCTCCATGACCCTTTCTCTGACGATTGTTTTACCCTGGTTTGCCCCAACGTCCAGGTCCAAGATCTCCAATGAGTAGTCAATTAACAATTACAGCCATATCAGTGAACAACAACACAAACAAATTTCTCGTGTGTTCTCTAACTCCAATCTTCAAACTGAAAATAGGCCTCAATATCCTAAATTCATGGACACAGAGATGTAGTTTATCAAAACCAGTCAATATCTAACACAAATTCCATTGATCGAAACACACAATTTGCGGTAGACTACAGAATATGTTCACAGGCAACATTTTATGGTGGGCACTTTGAAATACACATTCATAACCCAGAAACATCATCAGCCCAACTCGCTCAGAAACGTAGGCGCATCATTGTGTCCGACAGCGACTCGGATTAAAGTTTATAAAATATAGAAATTGCAAATCCCTTCTTTGGATTTGCTTCTCTTATTGTTGACAATTAAATTACTAATGAGGGTTTTGTTGCAGTCTGTTTATTAAATGTCAACAAGACCGTTTGTTTTGAGAACTATTTTGTAAAGCGGAAGTATTGAACGCATTCAGTTAACTTGGAGAAAGTAGGTTAATTTTCTTTTTCCATGTACGGGAACACAGACTCGTTAAAAATAAATTGGTTCAAGTTCGTTTGTGTGTGTCATGTGATAAAAAGAATCTGAAATTCGTTTCTCTTTGACATAAGATTTATGGAACTCGTTTCGACAATTTTATTTTAGCTCGCCAGAGGCTCGCTAAAATAAAATTGTCTACACTCGTTTCATAAATCTTATATCAAAGAGAAACTCATTACAGATCCTCTATATACTTCTTTTTGTTGTAGCTTTTACGAACTACATGCGCAGTCACTAAAGTTGAACATAAAAACTAGACACTTACTGGCAATCAGTCTGTGGGCTTGAATTAGGTACTTGGAATGGTGTCCATTATGAAATCATAGCAAGAAATATTTCCAGTAGGGAATCATTGCAGGCCCATCGTTTTCTCGAACAGCATGAATTCGTGACAGATCTAGCAATCCAGACCAAACAAGGCCAGTGGCATACCTCTTTACGTAGTCATCCTCCTCGGGTGCATCCTCTCTTCCACGAATGGCGCATTCATTGGAGCAAAACCATTCTCCCTCTTCAAAAAAGGATAATCATTATACTGAGAGGTATAGAAAATAAAACACAATTAATGTTTTGTTACTTGTGAGAGTTCATTCAAAACGGCGCCGATTTATTATCACTACATGAAAAACCTATTCTCGTGATCCCCCTCCCCTCGCCCCATACCTGTTACACACACCCGGTCCGAACCAAATACTGCATATTTTACGGGACTTGTAAACGTTAGCCTAGTAGTCAAGATCATAATTTCTCTTTTGTGCTTAATGATTAACTCAAGATAACACAACCCTTTAGACGAATTTGAAATACCCAATATGATGAACCTATGGGTTCAAACTGCTATCACAGCAACAAAACAGGCCTATTCATAAATGAAACTTAACAATTCTAATTGTCTTTTAGCGTATTGACTATACCAACTAGGAATATCCTATTCTCTAATACCAATACATCCATAATGAAACCAGAGTCCACGTGGGCATTTCCCATTGTCACAGCCTATCATAAGCCCCATTTATGTGCCACCCTTTACTTACGTGTGTACATTTGCATGGTATGCAAGTATACTTACGTATGTAAGAGTAAGTTTGCTTTGCGTTCACGTGAGAAAAAGAGCACTGATGTAAATTTCACCATTTTGTGATTTTTGGTATCATTATTCTCAAACACGATGGACAGGCAGATACGATTAAGACGACAGCTACCTTATGTTCTTAATGCTGGACTGGTTTTGGGCCTTACCAGACAAAAGAGTATTGTATCGAGACCCAAGTCAAGAGTTTGGCGGAATAATATTGTAAAAGGTACCTTCAATGATGACCAGTGGTTAGAAAACTTTCGAATGCGCAAAGAATCTTTTTCCTTTTTGTGCATCCAGTTGGAACCATTTCTGAAAAATGTTGGGGACAAACATGTAAATGAGCCTTCGGAACTTGACCATAAGGTTGCCATTGCACTTTACTGGCTGGCTTCATCGGCAGAATATCGTACCGTGGCCAATCTCTCACTGTTTTGGTAATAATTCACAGATTGCAGTATGAGCCACCAGATTCGTCAAATGATATGTTATCGTGATTACTTTGAGGTTGTTGGAACTGTGCTGTTGGGAGTTGGTTTGAATTAAATGTCGTCCCTGTCGCCCACTGATTCTGCGATGCCACTGCTGACTGAGGAGAGGTTATTCTTCCCAAAATTAAATTCTGAGCTGGTGTTCCCGATCCTCTCGCATTTGTCGTTCTTCCATTTCCAGTCTTTGCTTTTCTATATCCAGCCGCTTCATCTCAACATTTGCATTCGTTTTCTCGACTTCTATATGTTTCAGGTCCAGTTTTTCATTGATTTCGGCGAAAGAATTCATAACTGTCCCCAAAGCCATTTCCAGTCTTGTTTTCTTCTGACGCTTTACCATTTTATTTTCCCCCTTTTTCCACACTCCAAAATCGGTTGGGTTAAAAATCAACCCAAATCGACTGGGTTGATTGAATATGAACCCAAATTGGGTTCATATTCACTCAACCCAGTCGATTTGGGTTGATTTTTAACCCAACCGATTTAGAGTGCAACTTTTGTTCTGAACTAGCGTCTTGATCTGTTTGTGCATTTTATTCTCCATCAGCATCAGTTTCTTTGTCTGCCTGTCCCTGCTCACCGTCATCTGAATCCTCTCTATTGTTTTCGTCATCTGTTTCAATCTGTTCAACACCACTAATGTTGCTTTCTGCCCCACTGTCACTGTTGCTATCAGAGTCACAACTTTTTCTCTTTCTCGTGCTTTCGGTGAGTTTTACAGGTGAAAAAGCTGGTATGCAACCCAATATATCATTAAATTCCTTGTAGAACTTGCACAACTTCCTACCCTTCCCACTTGTCTTCTGGTTAGTTTTGCACTGTCTATAAGCCCTTTTGGTTGTGTGCATTTGAATTTTACACTGTTCGCTTGTTTTGGTGTGGCCATACCTTGTCCTTTCTAACGACAATTTTTTGGGGGTCATCCAGCTCTTCCTCGATGTTAAGTTCTCCCCACAGGTTTATTAGTGTTGTTGTCTCTTCATCCGTCCAACTGTCTCCTCGCCTCTTTGACATCTTGACATCAAATGATGGGTCTAAACTTTTGGTGGCAAATTATTTTTATTGATGATGCAATATCCTGTACTTGAAGTGAATGGACTGGAGGCCATATGTCATTTGCACACAGGAGTATATTCGCTTTGCGTTCATAATAATAATTTAATAATAATAATTTATTTATATAGCGCTTTTCCCAGCGAAACGCTGCTCAAAAGCGCTGAAAACATAGGTGACGGTAACAATGGTATAATCAGTGGCCGAAGGCTGCTTGAAAGAGATGGGTTTTCAGAGCTTTCTTGAAGTGATCTGCATTTAGGGTTTTTCTAAGGTTCTGAGGGAGGGCATTCCAGAGTGAGGGAGCTGCGAAAGTGAACGATCTCTTCCCTGCCGTTGATCGAATTCGCGGTACGACAAGGAGACTCTCAGAAGCTGATCTGAGATTCCTCGACGGTGTGTGTACTTTGATGACCTGCTTAAGGTAGATTGGTGCTTTGTCACTATGCAAGATGTTGTGTGTCACCGCCAATACCTTATACTTAATGCGAGACTCAACTGGCAGCCAATGCAAAGATTTCAGAATTGGTGTAATGTGGTCATATTTTTTCGCACCGGTAATGATCTTAGCTGCTGTGTTTTGAATACGTTGAAGCAGGTACATTGATTTCAGAGGAAGGCCGAAATAGAGAGAGTTGCAATAGTCCAAACGGGACAGGACCAAAGACTGTATAACAGTTTTCAGAGTCTTTTGGTCAAGTAGCTTTCTGATTTTGTTGATGTTTCTTATTTGGAGGAAGCAGCATAGCATGTAAATTTACACACTATGTAAAAATACTTTTGCATTAACTCCAGACCCAGTGCAAATTTACTCCAGGAGTAAATTTAAATGGGTATGCAAATGCGTTCATGTACCGCATTTGCACACAGGAGTATATTTACACACGTAAGTATATTTACTTATGTGTGCAAATCATGGCACATGAACGGGGCTTAAATTAGCTTCGAGTTTGTCTACTTTGCATATGCAAAACTTGCATGCACCGACGCTTTTGCGGCATTGTTGTGAGCAAAATCACTCATCATCTGGTATATTGTTTTCATCTGAACTGATGCAGTGTATGTGAAAACACTTTCCATGGGAACAAGTTGTAACACTGCACTCCACCATGGTGATGTCTTCTCTATCTAAAATCAAATAGTAAATTACGTGTAAGCAATGTTCATTTTAAATAAAACATTCAATTTAAAAATAAATGCACATCCAAGAAATAGTTGTTCTGAAATAGCTAACCTTTTTGCAAATGCAACATGTTTGCGGCGATTCTTCTGCGAAAATGGCGCTTGATGGGTCGATTGGATACCTACCACAGCATGTCTACTACCTTCTCAGCAAGCTCTTGTAAGCTTGGCCACTCTCTCAAATTCTCCTTAAGATCTTCAATCTGTAAGACTTCCATCGCAGCAAGGACAACACAGGCGGATATGACAAACTCCATGAAATCTTTAACATGATTAAAACTTTCCCCAACATCTGTTTTCACATTTCTGTGCCCAAACGCATTCCTAAGGTGACATAAAGTCCCCTTTTCAGCCACAGAAGTAGTTAGGGGTGTCACTATAGCGAAAAACATTTAACACTGAATTCCCCATACCCCAGGACTGTCACTATGGCGAACAAATTAACATAGGATTCTCCATAGGGTTTTTCGCCATAGTGACATTTTTTTCGCTATAGTGACATTTTTGAAGGCAGGAAAACAGAAAAAAATGTCACTATAGCGAAAAAAATGTCACTATGGCAAAAAAACCCTATGGAGAATCCTATGCTAATTTGTTCGCCATAGTGACAGTCCTGGGGTATGGGGAATTCAGTGTTAAATGTTTTTCGCTATAGTGACACCCCCTGGGTAAAAAGCCTACGGAGAATCCTATGTTAATTTTGTCCCTATAGTGCCCCGTTTGGGGAAGGGGAATTCAGTGTTGAATGTTGGCCCCTATAGTGTTAGTCACGGGGTAGAGGCCTCCCAATTACTTTATGCTGGCAAATATGTGGATTTTGCTTATTAATCAATCTCTCCATACTTTAAACCGTATAACACTTTACTGTATGGAAGGATTGGTTGATAAGCAAACAATCTCTTACCCACAGTGGAAAAGAGAAGTATCTCTTAACTTTTTTTCACTTATGGGATGGAATGGTGAAAGAAGTATCTCTTAAATGCTGGTCACTATAATGTCAGTCACGGGGTGGAGGCCTCCCAATTACTTTATGCTGGCAAAATATATGTTTATTAATCAATCTCTCCATACTTTAAACCGTATAACACTTTACTATATGGAAGGATTGGTTGATAAACATGCAGTCTCTTACCCACAGTGGAAAAGAGAAGTATCTCTTAACTCTTTTTCACTTATGAGATAGAATGGTGAAAAAAGAGAAGTATCTCTTCTCTTTTTTTTTACTGCTATGGAGAGCTAGTGGGCACTGCTACATTTTAAACAGGCAATAAGAATTAGTTTAGGTACCAATGTTTAATATATGAAGTGAGAAGCATATATACACCGAGATCTGAGTTTGTCTATCTATACAAAACCTTTTACATCGAGATTTTTTTTGTGTGATACCACTTTATTTCAAGATTCCATTTTGCTGAGAAAATATGTATAGCCAGAATTGTGTCTTTGAAATAAAGCATTATTGCTTAAGATTTATGGAAAAAATGCTAAAATATCCTATCTGTGATACATAATAAGTTTATACAATAGAAAAAATGTTTTTATAAAAAAACTCTGTGGGTTGTTTTGACCAAACCATTGAAAAACTTCTCTGTCATTCTCTTGGAAATTTCTTGGGTCGAAATTGACAGTAAGAACTGTCTCTAAATCATATCCTTTAGCAAGATGATCCAAGGCAAATATACAGTACATTCCACACACCACAGTATGAACACTCTGTACTCTCATTGTGTTAATAGTCCATGAATCTGTGTTTTTCACTATGAATTTGTAAATGTCTTTATCTAATGGTGGTAAGCCATAGGAATCAAAGTAGATGCACAAATGATTGTCTTTGAAATATATTGCCACCCAATGTTCTCCTGGTTCTCTTGATGAATCTGTGTTCACAATATAAGCTTTTCTATGTTTAGGTTTTTGTTTTGGTAATAAGTCTCTTGAACACACTTTTCCATTCAATGATGATAACCTTTGAGAATTATCAAGAATATATTGTAGCTGAGTGGTGTCCATCTCTTCTTAGCCCTAAAAAGGGCTGTTATAAAGTTTTACTTTTCAATCAATTTTTTCTTCTTTATAAAGTGGTGTATAGTAGCCCCATTCTTTCTCTACTAAATCCTCCCGCCTCTTAATGTCTTCATCAGTGTTAATTTCAAAGTTCACATTCACATTTGCAAAACATCCTTCGATATTCAGCTTCTTTGCTTGTATGTGCAGTTTATATAGTACACTTGATGGACACACTTTTTCCATACACTCTTCCATATACATTTCAATCCATCTTCTTATATCTTTTTTATACAAAAATCATGTTCTTGTCCAGGTATTTCTTGACATGCGCCACACAGATTGTTCACTTTTTGTTTTATCAAAGGTGTCACTTCACCCACAACAATTTCTTTAAATAATCTAAGGAACAGTCTTTCATTGCGAGTTTTCTCTTTCCTTATTATGTTTATTCTTTTTCTCATCTCCCTGTATATCTTGGAATGTTCACATTTACTCACTGTTAATAGTCAAATATCACTTCTCTGAATTTGTTGATTTCTATCTCACTATCAAATTCTGCACAGACAACAACGTTGATTACCTCTGTGAGGGCTTGAGCAAACTGAAGATCCAATCGAAGGTTGCCAGACTTTATAGGGTGAGCTAATGGCCCACTACTTGACTGATCGGGTGTCAAATCAACTCCCCAGAGAGTATATCCTTTTGCATAATCCTGCATTGATATATTAAATGTTTGATTTTGTCCAAAATAGCCCATTGCTTCAAATAATGATAAATATGAATTTAGATAAAGTCCACCTTCGAAATTCAAAGGGACGTGCTTTAATGGAATGTCCATCTATTGTGATTTCCAACTTGTTCAAATTGAAATGTTGAAAATTAAATGGACATGTGCCAATATCTCCATTTATATCTTTATTCGAAACTAAACCAAGAATTAATCGTTTTGGCATCTGTTTATGAAACAGATGGTCTTCTATTTTTGACCGAAGACCATTTCCAATGGTAAATGTTTTCATTTCAGTACGTCTTATGGGCATTTTATAATTTGTTCGATCTATTTGTGCATTAAGATCATTCGCAAATTTAGGAATTAAATCCAAGTCCGGTATTCTGAATTTGGCTTTTTGAATTTCTATTTTTCCATCTACACCACCAATCAGACAAAATTTAGTTGGGGAACAATGAATTTTAATTCTCATCTCTACGCCATTTGGTAAATATTTGTCTTGCACAAATAGATCTAAATGTATTTTTCCTCTTAGTTGTACAGATTTACTGTTTGCAATTAATTTGTGACGTTCAACAAAACCTTTGTTATTTGAATCATTCGCAATTGCTGCATGTTGGCCTGGAGTATCTACATACCACATCTCACTAGCAGCTAGCTGTGTTTTTTTCACATCTTTTGAATAGCTTAACAGATTTTCAAAAAATGCTCGATAAGGATCCATGTCTGTATTGGTGGTTATCAGAGAACCGTTCAGTGTAACATCAATTTTACTGAACATACTGTGAAAGAAATTATTGATAGGAGTAATATTTGTATCATCATCCAATACACTCCCATCTTGCTTTGTAATTTTGAATTGAACCTCAGGTGTAGATGATGCAAGATCTAACCACTTGGTTGTTTGTCTTGGAATTAAAAATTCTATTGGTGAAGAATTGTTTAAAGATGCAACAGGAAATTGTTCAATCTCACCAATATTTTCGACACCACTTGATGTTGGTGATACATTATCTGGATCAAATCCGCTACAAAAATGCTCGCAAGATCCATGTAACATCATGATTTAATCAAATATATCAAGTGGTCTTGAATTTCGTTTTGAATAAGATTGTCTTTTACGTGTCTTCACTCTTTGAGAACGAACAACAGAGTGATATTTCGGCTCTTGTTTCTGTTTTTTTATTCCCAAAGCAGCTTTACCCACTGATGTCATAAGATCTTTTGCAAGAGTGAGCATTACTTTTTTAGATGGTTTACGATTTCTAATCAATTTATTTGCTATTTCTAAACCATGTTTTAATCCTTCTTTCTTTAAAGTTCGAAATGCATTTTTTGCAATTGGTTTTATTAATGGTATTGCTGATCTTATTGCTGAGCGAAAAATAGACCCTAATCCATATCCGTATTGCCGTGGTACACCTCGATACACTGGCATCATTTTTATAAATTGAATTTATGTTGCTCTCTAAAATGCAACTTGACAACACTCTTACCACTTGAAAACTGAATGTTTTTACCAGTATTCCCATTTATATTTATAGTGATCTGATCAAAAGAAGATTTTGATACTGGTACATAATGTACATTATCAAATTCTTTATGAGTGTGCAGAGATTCGTCACGTGTTTCAAACGGTAACACACATAAAATAGGCGCTTCTATATCACCACGAAATGTATAATCTGCAATGTCAGAATAAATAAAGAGTTGATTAAAATCCATATTTAAATCCACGTTATATTTAAATGCATCTTTTGCTGTGTTAGGAAAAATTACTGGAAACATACCATCTTTACACCCCAATTTTTGTGATAAACTTTCTGATAATTCAAGCCCAACTGTTGCAATACTATTTGATACAATTTTTATACGTGAATGTCGAGATGAATAACCAAGATGAAATGACACACCAAATTCTTTAAAAATATCCCTAAGTTTTTCTTGAATTTCGGATTCTATTGCTTCCGCAACATGTCCACCATTTGCATATGCCCCCGGCAAAATACTTAGCTCAACAGCAGCAACACCCTTACGTACTGTATGTTTGAAAAACGATTTATTAATATTATTAATGCATGCTGATATTTTTGGATCTGTTACAATGATTTTAAAATTTGTTTCATCATCTGTTATAATTCTTGCCTCTGATGGTAAAATTACTTCAACTAATCCCACTTCCCAATGTTCTTTATTAATATGAATCGGTTTAGATAACTGTGTTTGAAAACAACATTGTGTGTTATTTGGAAACATATCCATAGAACTATCACTCAGTAGTGTTACATAAAATGAATTCATTTTTCTTATCATGTGGTTTCAAATATTTTAAACTGGGGCTTGGCAGAATATTTCCTAAAGAACTACTCAATAATACCAACCACAATTCTTTGTTTGGGGATTGTAAACTATGGTGAATGATAGCCGTAATTATAATTGCATAAATAACAATTATTTGTGTGAAATAATTCACTTGATTTTTTGCAACAAGACTCCCACAAAAATTAAATTGTGATTGTTGGCTTTGTACTTCAACACTTGCACTTTCACGACTCAATGCATTTTCATTTACTGACATATTCTTTTTATACTAAATCAGATTCTGATATCCAACTATCAAATTTCGAAGGATAACCTTCTCAATGTACTTTAAGCTCCTTAACGAGTTTCTTACCCACACGTCTTGAACGTTGTGCGAGAACCGAATCAATGATATATTTTTTATCATCTTTTACACGTTGAATTTCTTGTGGATAAAATGTCCCCTGTATACTTTCACCACCCATATCTTCAAGTTTATAAGTGTTTGGGTGTGTATGATTTACATGGGTGATTTTAAATAATTCTTTTGTCCAATTTGGTAAATACCCCTTTTCAAATGTATGTTTAGTTTTGTTAATACGTACTATATCGCCAACTTTAAATTTTATTTTTCTCCCTTTAGATTTTTTTTTACCATACAAATTTTGAGTTACTTCTATTTCATTTTCTATTGACACAGATGCAGGAGTTCTCTGAATACTACAATGGAAACTGTGATTGTATCCATCAACTAAATTTTGTAATACATCAGTATATCTTAATGTACGTTTGTGTGTAAAATATTTCCACATTCGTGTTTTCAATGTCCGTTGAAAGCGTTCTACAATACTAGCTTTTGTTTCAGGATTTTCTGTTGTGAAAAGATGAATTTTTTGTTCCTTTAAAAATTTCTGCACTTCTTTATTTTTAAATTCAGAACCTTTATCTGATTGTAAAGATAATGGTTTACGTCCAGAAGTTTTCAAAAGTCTTTGGAAAGATTTTGTTAGTGTTTGTCCTGATTTATTGTGTATTGGTATAACCCATGCATATTTTGAAAACACATCGATGACACAAACTAAATAACGAAATCGGTCATTGTGAGATTGTAAACTTTGTAAATCTGCTAAATCAATTTGCCATTGATGATCAATTCCACCCACTACAGTCTTTCGTCTTGCAAATGTTTCACGAATGGGTTTATGTAAAGTATAAGTTCTTTCTCCTTTCAACCATTTTTTGACTTGATCAACTGTAACAGATTTATCTTTACTATGAGCTGCTCTGTATAAATTTTGTATACTCCCATAACCAGCAGGATGTTTTGTATTGTAATATATTTCAGTTAATAAATCATTCAATATGCCACCCATTTATTAGAAAGTTTATTTTCTGCCAATTTATGCCTAGGTGATAATTTTGGTGTTTTTCTTTCCTCGAACTATTTTTCGTTTTGGAGTTGTTGACAGAGAACTTTCTAACCAACTATATTCAGGGGGACTTTGATATTCATTGGGTTTTGCATCTCGATTCATCCACAACCAACGTTCATGATTTCCAACAAAATCTTGAGGGATATTTATAGCTTTTAAACCACGATTGAACATCTCCCAACCGGTCGGTTTAAAACCTTTTCGATGTCTAAGAACATCATTGACTAAATCGATGATGTTTGATCCTTTTATGGGTTCTCCATCATAACTTAAAATACCCTGATCATCCCAACTCATGTATGGATGAGATGATAAAGCAGACAATAATGAAGTTGCTTTACGTTTCATTGTAACAGGGACACTTTCTATAATACGATCTCGTAAAAACATTGAATTTCGTTCTGGCTCAGGCATAACCACTGATGGTTGTATTGCCTTCTTATGTGACAATTGAAATTTTTTTAAATGTTCACCATACTTTCGTTTTTTCTAACCTTCTGATAACTCTGAATTTTCTAACACAGATGATGATTCATTCTGCAACTGTGCTGTATTAGTAATTTGAAGATCAGGTGGTAATCTTGGTCTTTGAGATTTTTCATTTCTAAAACGTTGCATTTCTTCTAACATTTGATAAGGTACAATAGCTATTCTCTTCATATTTTACTCACCAATGTATTTACAAGATTTGTTGCAACTCCAATAGCAGGCCCAAGTAGACCAAGTAATGGTAGAAAACCACCTTTTTGATTTAAAATTTGTTTTTTCTTTTTAAGAGATACAGATTTACTAGCAATAGATCTTAGTTGCTCACGCTTCGGTTGTAATTTTCGTTTCTGAGCGGGGGTTCGATATATGTTTCCTTTTAAAAGATTATGACAACATTCTGACATACAATTAATCAATTCGTTAGGTGCATTTTTCATAATTTGTTTTTGAAATTCTGGAGGTGTTTGACTTAGTGCCAATAACACCCCACCATATTTTTTAACTAGAGGAATCTTACGAGATTTTTTTACCATCTTACCCCTACAAAGTGTATTCATAAAATGATATGATAGACCAACATGCATTTCATTTTATTCAATGAAAATAAGAACTCATCTCCTTAACACGTTTAGGTGCATTCAAAGCTGTGAAATGTGCCGATGTTGTGATGTTTTCTTTTAGTGGTATATGTCCCACATTTTGTCTAGAATCCATAGGATCATGTGATACTCTATTCCCCGTATTTGATGTACGTGTCAAGTTTAATGGTGGTACTATTTTTTGTTTTCGAAGTTTGCTCACTAAAACTGATTTTGTTTTTGTCTCTTTTGAGGAGTGACTAAAAAATTTGCATGCATGTAATTTTTATCAACATTTTGTTTCTTTTTAAGTGATTTTCGTTTCTTACTTTTGGTTTTTTATGAATGGTGAATAAAAATTTCTACTTGTCTTATGACCATCCCATCGAATTAAATTACGAATGATAACACCACCAAAAAAAACACCACCACCTGGTTTTAAAATAATGTTTCGTTTGCTTGCAAGATCAAATCTTGGATTTGCAAGTTGTTCAAGATCTTGTTTATGTTTATCCATATATGTTAAAGTTTTTGTTTTGGCAATTTAATTTTTTTATTGAGTATGATTCTACTTGCTAATGTAAACCATTTTAAAATTTTCTTGAAACCTTTCTTAAGTAATTTTTCTCTTGCAAATGGATTTGTCAGCTGACTAAAAATGTTCTAATGATTGAATAAAAGATGCCATGATGATGTGTACTTGTTGAAAAAACTTTTAACAACTGACACAATCTCATTAGTGCACCAGTTTTTTTATACTTTTGTATAAATGATAGGTCCACGTTCATTTTGCGTCACTCAAGGATGAAAAAATATCACTTCTTAATCTCAAAGACTCATGAGGTTTTAAGATGAAAATCAATTAATAAATAACCATGATCAGTACTCGTTGCATCTTTATAAGATGCATTTAAATGTGGTAATTGAACTTGATTTGCCAGTATTTTAATTTGTCCTTTATCTCTAGTATTTTGAAATAAAATCATATAATGTGCATTTAAACTTATGGTACGACTAGATTTAGATTGTTGAAACATATTTTGTGTTATGTATATGACATTTGCATTTCTATGATGTCCTTTTCGTGTGAACCATAATTTAATTTTTTCTTCATCTTTATCTCCTAACATATCATCGAAAACTACAAGGTGTGGAATAATAACATCACTAACAATTTCATATTCATCATCAGGGATGCCTTCTATGAATTTAATATCTTCACTCTCTTTAAGTAAAGTATATGTATTTTGCCATTCTTTATAACACCAGATGATTTTTTATTGGGGAATTTGAAATAAGTCATGTTTCATATCAATAAGCTTTTTGACAAATTCTGTTTTTCCTGAACCACCAGGCCCTGAAATAAAGTTATTACAAGGGTGTTGAAACAATAAAGTTTCACTTGATGCTATTATTTTTTGTGAGAAAGTGTTATTAAAACACTAACTTATATACTTTCTGTTTCCATAGCTTCTTCATTTCTATGAGTGGGTTTTCTTTTTAAGGCCGCTTTTAATTCAAATAAAGTTTCTGAAGAACTCTGATCTATTTGTGGCATACATTGTCTATACAAATAATTCATGATTTGTTCATCATAAATAATAAAATCCCACATAACTCTTGTCCAAATATTTTCTACATTATCTTTGTAAAAAGCATTCATGATTTGTAATGCATTACAAAATTCCCCATACATTCCATCTTTTTCCATTTGATTATGAATAAATTCTTTTGTTATTGTTAGATAACCAGGAGTGGTCATTTGAAATGCATATAATAATGCCTTATGTGTGATCTTGTTTTCTAAGATGTGTCTTACTGGTTCCGTGGTTGAAATCAAACCGATGATTCTTTTGTCTGTTCTGATGTACTTTGTGCATCAGATATTACATTACACCACATACTCTGTTCATCGGGACAGTCAGGATAATCATTTTCTACATTATCTGTAAACATTTTGTCTAACTTAGTTTTGATTTGTCCTGAAGCTTTTCTTGCAAATATGGTACTAAATGTTGTTCTTTGATCATCTGCACTAGAGTGCAAATAAAGATATAGAATCTGGAAAATCATCTAGACACTTGTCATATTTTTTCATTGTTGAAAATATTTGATTTAAAGTGAATCCATAATCCATTACTGATAATATTTTATCTGGAGGTGTTTGCATACATGTGGGTGGTTTATATAATTGACAATTTCTTATCAATTGAATATAAGAACAATTTGGTGACCACTTAATATGTTCTTGTAAAGGAATATCCTTTTCTTCCCAATTATGTAAACCTTGTCCACATACAAAACATTTTACTTTACCATCTCCTACATAGAAAAACCCAGCTTTGGCAAAATCTTCTTTCTTGGATTGTAAAATAGGATTTGTAGTCATACTAAAACTCGAAAGTCTTCTTAACTCTGATAAGTATATAGGATATGTAGGATTAAGTGGTAGAGACATCTTCCCTGCTCCCTGTTCAAAGTCGTAATAAGTTTTTTGTGACGAATATTTATATCTTATACCCATAGGGGAGTGTGCCATATTTACCGACAACAAAACGTTTTGTGTAAACAGATCTGAATGTTTTGCTTTGTGCTTCACTTGTGACTTGTCTATCTTTGTTACGTTTAATTCTATGTGTATATTCAATGTTTAATTTGTAATTCTGTCTGTCCCGTGCGCACTCAATCATGCTTTCAAAATTGACTTTTTGTGATGTCATGTAATCTAATGTGATACCCTTAACTTTACATGTGGTATGTATTTCTCCATCTTTAATATATTTGTATCCATAATTTTTCGGACCTAAACCTACAAACTCTGTGATTTTTGCCCCTGGGTGTTCATCTGTCCACTGCCCTAATCTACTATTTACAATTTCTGGATTCCAAAGTGATGGTTTATGTATGTAGATACAACTGTCTGTGTCAAAATATAAAACTCTCGTTCCTAATTGTTCTAAAACTTTGTATACTTCCATACGTGCATAGGCTGTGACAAATGAAGCTACAACAACATTGGATGAATTGTGTGGATTGTAAACATCCGTAGCATCAATGTAGTTTACTAATACAAACTGATCATGGTAAAAAAATTCCACATTCTTAACAATTTTGTTTTTGTTCTGTATTATTTCAATATATTCAGATGGTTCATTTATGTATTTTGTTTTAGTTTTTATATTGTTTTGTGCATTCTTTCCCCAGAGACAATTTAACATGGTTGTGGCAAATGATCTTTTTCCTGGGGTTTTTTTTCAACTTTTTCTAAATAGATATTTTCAATCTGTGCATAATCGTTTTTAAATTTTTTTTGTCTGTTTCTGCTTTCACCCAATCTGGAAACCCATTGGCTTCTTGTTTCATTTTTAAATATTTGCTCACATAACATTTGTACATCTCTGAAGACCATTCATCCCAATGCCAAATCTGATAAGTGTCAAGAAGAGTGTACCCTAAATCCAATGCTTTGCAAAGTTCAACAGATGTCCATGTACCTACAAGTGCACGTTGTTCTGGTGTGTGTTTACACTAATCTAATTTGTGTTCTGCACACATTTTACAAAGTGTGAATGTCATTTTCTTATTACAATGAATAGGTAAAACTGGCAAAAAAAGATTTTGAGGTGGAAAAACTTTACATTTAAGGAGTCCTCTGTATTGTCTTATTTTGCCTGTGTCTATGTTTTCCTTTGTGAGTATATCTGGATATCCCACTGGATATTTCCTGTGTTTGTTCACATATGGGTCAAGTGAACATATATCTAAATATTTAATTTCTGTGTCTGTGTTTTCGTCAATTTCGTAGTGTAATTTAATGGCATTTGTTCTCCCGCCAAATAATGCTTCTCGTGGTTTAATTGGGTCCATGTGTGGGAAAAATGTATCTAAAGAGGCTTGAACTTCAGGATCTGATTTACATAGATGATCCAAATCGTGCTCCCAGACTACATGTATATTATACCCCAATGATTTGAAATGTTTTATGCATGATTGGGTTTTGTTGTACAGAGATTGATAGAATTGTGAATTGATTGGATTTTTCTCAAATCTCTCAGGATAGGAAGTTTCACATCCATGCCACATACATCCATAAAATTCATAGATTGTATTTGTCTCTTTGTGAAAACCATCTACATAATAATTTCCAATTTTTATTTCTCCACCATTTAGTGCACGTTGTATGTGTATGCCTTCTTCTTGAGCTAGTAGCTGTAAGAATCTAATGGCTTTCATGGAATATCTAATGGCAGTAGGATACCCTATGTCTGAAATGAGACCAACTTTGTTTTCTGGCATTGAATTTTTCTGCCAAGCTTTATTACAAGCATCAGCTAAAGTCACAGCCTCCCTGAAAGGGTCTATTCCATCACATTCGATAAATTGTTTTCTGAATTCGCCACACCCTCTACGTACTATATCCACATCAGACTTACAGTACATGTCCATTTCTTTGGCAAAATTGAAAGTAGCATTACTAGTAAATTTTTGATTTTACCATTTAATAAAATCATCCCTGACTGGGGGAGACATAGACTCAGGCATGTACAATGTTGCATCTAAATAAGGTCCAATGTAGTTTTGATATGATTTTGTGTTTGCCAGATGAGGAAAATAACCTTTTGCTAGTTAAACCAAATGTTTTAGGGAATTGTGCCAATCTCATAGAAAGGAAACTCAATGAATCAATGAGTCTAACACCACAAGCTTTCAGAGAAATAATTTTGTTTCCATTCATGATGACATCGGGTTTTGATGTAGCAGTTTCAATGAGATGTCCTAAGATAAATTGTGCATCAAACCCTCCTCTTGAATTATGAGCAATAGCTGTTGTATCTAAATGTTCCTTACTGAAAAGCCAATTGCAAAAATCACTCAAAGTAGATTCTCCTTTAAAAATATATTCCCTTTTTCCAACTTTGTCACAGAAAATACATTCTTGGTCTATAGGCTTGCAAATACACTACCCACATGCACAGTGTGCAACACAGTAATTTGGGGTGTGGAGACCTGCGTCTTGAGTTGTTTCAAAATCATAAAACACAAAGGGTACTTTTGGCATTTTGTCTTTCTTGGGTGGTTTGTATTTTGGAATGAAACAATAATGTTCGCTTTTGACTAATTGATGGCAATATTTACATTTCTTGAAGCCATCACAGATGTGATCTCCTTTTGTTAGATATATTAGTGAATTGCTTAACTAATTGACAAATGTTTTTTTTTCTTCGTTCTGTAATAGAGTTGTGTGATTTTTATAACAAGATGAACTTACAAAATCCCTATTACAAGTGTAACAATGAACAGAATGTTCAGGCATATATGGCAGTGGAGAATAGCAAACACAGCCTTTCGGGCATCTATGACGTTCTCTGTTATTATAGCCTACATTGCAATATTCACAATAGTAACCACACCCTAAAAACCCTGTGATTTTTGTGATGGTGTCGATATGACGGTCATGGTGATAGATATGAATAACTTTATTCTCTTTTGTAGTTTGTGGTGGTTCAAATAGGAACGTTTCTTTGGCAAATTGTGGGTGGATTTTAATTACATACCCTGGGGAGAGTACCCCTTGAATTTTACAATATTCTTCATATCCACAAGGTTTATTATAATCAACACCTGCTTTGTCCATTAACGCCTTTGCCTCATTTTCTTGAAACTTCACTTTTGAATATTGAATTTTTTTCCATCTCTTTTGCCAAAATTCTGAATTATCTTTATCAACATGGCATTTTCCCACTACAATGGCACGTGCAAAGCACATAGAATCATTGACATTTTTAATTTCAATAATACTCTGTTTACTTTTAACCATTTTACCAACAGATGCAAATGAAATGGGTGCATTTCGCCCCGACCCTTGTGGTAGTGAAGTGTGTGTTATTTCTAAAGACAATTTACCATCATGGATAGTAAAATTCTCATTTGATTGAATAACTTTTTTCAATTTCATCTAACACTGTTTTACCATTTATCCCCATAGCCTTTGTAAAAGGAATAAAAATACCTACCTCAAGACATGGATGGTGGATGGATATCCTCATGGGGTCGTTGTCTTGTATACCACATTCCTTTTTCACATCTTCCACCATTGATTGAAACATTTTACTTAGAAACTCAAATGGATTGTTGACATTGAATTGATTCAAAGTCACTTCACACATATGAGATTCTGAGTGAAATGTTCTGGATTGCCACAACAACTTAGGGTGAATAGAATACAATCTCCGTGTGGAGTTTGTATTTTTAGCAGTCAACCTCTGTTTCTTGCTTCTTACAAAATCTTCTATATCGCTATCATCTGAATCACTGTAGTCTACTAATGACTGCTTCATCTTTTTTTATTCGTCAGAGGAGATCAAAATCACGTCTTTCAGTCTTGTTAACTCCAAAGCATGTGTGAACCATCCCTCCCCCAGTCCGCCTTTTTATACTTTCGCTGAAAATCATTTTCTTATTCAGAAACAACATTCAGAAAATGTATTCAAACCAAATTTTGTTTAACTTTTTTCATTTCAATTTTTCACTCACCTGAATCTAACCAGTGGGGAAAAAAAGCGTGTGAAAGACTTCTTCGGTGATATTTCTGCCCCCTAACGTGGCAGTCAGCGGTGACATGGTCCCCAACAGAGGAAAGTCTTATACATAACTGTCACTCCACTCGAAAAAAAATTTACAGACGCCATAGATGTTTTACTCAGAGCGTCATTTTAGGTAACAGGATATTTCACTAAATTTCCCCTCAAAAATCAAATAATTTTTTTCACTTTTCTTGGGGGGAGGTCGGCGGATTATACAACCACCGATCGTGAACCACCAAAACACGGCGTACAAATAATTGGGAAAAAATCCAATTATTTGTCCTTGATTTTGTATTAAAACACATAGAAAATAACTAAAATATGAGACTAGCCACTTTTTTTAAAAATGAATGAATGAATATGGTGATGTGCATTGTATAACAAAAGTTTGACACCATGGTGTGTCTGAAAAGGGGGTATTTTGTAATTCACCACATCTGGAAATGGTATAACAGCAACTACCAAATATTAAGCTTTTGAGAAATAACTCAAAGACATCTCTACCCTCGGACCGTCTTGCTTATTTGCCACAGATTATTTTCTTGGGATAACAGCGTGATCATTGTTTTTTTCCCTTTACACCCGCAGTCTTGTGGTGGAAATTCTATTTCGACAGATGTTTCAACTTTCATAACCATAAGAAAATTGTGGTTTTGACCCCGCCAAAGTGTATTTACAGTCATTTAGGGGAGAGCAAAAGGCGGCAGAAAATAATGCACTGAGTAATTCACGCGCCTTTTCCCCCCACGCGTGCGCGCAAAACAAAATCGCATCTCAACACTTAGCGAGAGAGAAAAAATGTCACTTAGTTTGTTAGGTTTTTTTTAAATACTGAATTCCACATTATAAAGAGAGTGATTCAAGTGTGGTGTGTAATTACATTTTGTCCACATGTATAATATATAAAATTTACATCCTTCCACACAGGAGAGACAAATTGAGGGAAATTATAAGCAGGTCTATTTTTCACACTGCGATATTCCATCAGCAAACTACATTCAGAGTCCTGTGGGGATTCTATAATTTATAATGAAGAAATCATGAGTTATTTCTCAGATAATTCAGATAATTCTAACCACGGGAATGTTTGATCCCCTTACACCCGCAGTGTTGTGGTGGAAATTCTATTTCGATAGATGTTTCAAGTTTCATAACCATAATAACCATAAGAAAATTGTGTTTATGACCCCGCCAAAGTGTATTTACAGTCATTTAGGGATAGCAAAAAGCGCCAGAAAATAATGCAATGAGTATTTCACGCGCTTTGTCCCCATTGGTTAGATTTAGGCGGATGAAATACTCAATGTATTAGTTTTCACCGCCAGAATGTCACTCTTCCCCTCCAAAAATAATTTGGATGGAAAGACTGACAATGCATAGCAAAAACATCTGAGGAGTAAAATGATTCTGCCAAGCATGATTTTACCAATTTTCAATGTGGTTAAGGTTTGTTTCAGAACGATATATCAGAATTGCGCCTTCTTTTGCTGAATTCGTATCAACATCTGTTACGAATTTAATACAGGCATAAAAGAGAATAGCTTTTCCTTTTCAGTTTGGTTAAAAGGAAAAGCTATTCTTTTTTTGGCGGTAAAACAGTTTACACTGCAAAACATTCATTGTATGTTTTGTAGTGTAAAAAATGAAATTGTTTCTCGGGGTTAATGTCACTGTAATATCTAACGGTGATCTGTTGAAATCAGCTTAAAGCAGTTTTGAAAAAGTATTGAAAACACAACACTGCCTGTCGATAAAAAAAACAATCAGTCTGCAATTATACACTTCCGTGAAGGAGTTTCTCCACAGTTGCATTTAGTGAATTATTTTAAACATGTGTTTGAAAAAAAATGTATCTCTTACATGAGCTATTGGTAGAATATTTTCAGCCGTAATGAGAGATATGTTTTTCTCTGCGTAGCGGAGTGTTGTATTACAAATTGACTGCAAGACACACATTCACATCGGATTTATAAGACATTCGCGTGTAAAAAAACACCCAATCTAAATCTGACAGTATTTTCATATGTCGTGTCTTCCAGTAATAATGAGGTAGGCGTAAAGAGGGGAAAAACCCGGAGGCGAGGGTCGACAGAGCCCAACTAAGTATTTTGTGAAAGAGGGTAGTAGATGGGAAGATGTTGTTTGTCGGAGACTGTGGCTGTTGGTCTTTTTTTTCAGTGCTTCCCCTTCTCTTCTCACTTTTAGCACGCTTTTCAATATTTTTCCCTACTGTTTTGAATGAATTCGGGAGGGCAGTCGCCCCCTCCATACCCACAATAACTCATCGGGTCGTACGAAAAGGGCATCAATGTTTATGCCGGCAAACACACAACTGGGCGCTCTGCTGTTTTCACCATTAATATCTCAATACAAACTGCTAATCAAATAACAAGGATATCCTATTTATGGGCATGTTTCAGTGAACTATTCCGGTTTACTTGGTTTACTATCCCATGTAAACCTAAACTAGGTTTAGAAATCACAACTGAACGATTGTTTATGCGAATACTATTCCACATAAACCCTGTTTGATGTTGCTAGGAAACGCGACGCGTGAAAGTATTGTTAGGAGGGGGACATCCAAAGTGTGGGAAACATATCCCTGCTTTCATTTGTAAACAATCTTAGAAACCCATCGTTAAAAAGGCCCTCACCAGAAACTTTCCAGTGATTGTGTCAAAAATTGCGTGACTGCTATCATGGAAATAACATGTCCAAAAAGGATCTTCTGAAAGTTGTAACATTTTTTGTGAGAGAAAAACACCCTTTCAGTTGAGAATCGAATATTTTTGAAATGCCGCTTTTATGGGCTAAATAAATATTTTTAACTTTTTTTTATAGTTTTTCTCTCTTGAGTTATAGCATTTTTTCATGAACCTTGCACTGTTTATTTCTTTTTTGACACTCGAAATTGAATGTTTTTTTATTGTCGTTGTGCGAGGCGTATAACTTTTATCTGCGTTTCACTGCGCATGTCAAGAATAGAATGATAAACCAGGTAACCCTGCTCTCAAAGAGGTTTAGTTGGTTTAATCCACAATGATAAACCAGAATATGAACTGCTTAATAAAACGACCGGGTTTTTATTCCGTGTGTCTACGCATGCTCACAATAAACCAAGTAAACCGGAATAGCTCACTGAAACATACCCTAAATAGGTCGATTCAAGCAGAAGACACATTGTTATTGTTGTTGCTCCACTGAACGCCCTGATGAACGACCAAGTGGATAGACTAAGAGCCCGGGGAATTATTTCCTGCAGTCTAACATCGGCCACAGATGAAGAAACATTCCGAGGTATGAAAAAGGGTATTCTGTTGTAAATAATTTACAAACGCATGAGAGAGAGAGGGGGAGAGAGAAAGAGAGAGAGAGGTCTGGATGTAGATAAATAAAGTTGATTTGGTCAGTAGTGCAGGTGATTTTGGTAAGATCAGCTGGTCAAAGGTTAATAGAATTTACAAGTTTAACCCTTTACCTAACGAATCGCCCGCAACCGCCGGCGTAATATGCAAAGTCAGCAGTTGAAAAAATATTATTTTTCAAAAAATTTCAACAAAACCATATCATGTGACCCCTCGTTGGAACGAGCTCGACGAGCTCGTTCCAACGAGGGGTCACATGATATGGTTTTGTTGAAATTTTTTTGAAAAAAATTAAAAAATTCTATTTAAAATAATAAATTTTGATATCGTCTGCGTTGGGTAAAGGGTTAAAATCAATGTGTATTGCATGTATCAACAATGGTGATTTTAGCCTTGTGTTTGCATCTCCAGAGGCCCTCCTGCATATTATTATTATTATTATTATTATTATTATTATTATTATTATTATTATTATTATTATTATTCTGGATGTTATTATAAGTATACATTTCACGAGGGGGCGACTAAACATTGAGGGACCGTGTTATCACTTTTGCACCTGCATATTTTGGAGGGAGGAAGAGCGTTGATTGATCGTTTTATGACACCCGAAGTGAAAATAGTCGTATTGTATTAACCACAAACCCACTAGTTCAAACCTTTCCGTTCAGTCAAATTTCAAAAGTTCATTAAGGAAGAGAAAAAGGGCCGTACATATTGGTCGCCAAAGTCCACTTTGAACATTAAACGCATGGTATATACTCCAGCCTAACTGTGAAGCTAGGCTGATATTCTGTTGTTTTTTTTAGCATCGTCTGGTAATGAGGAGAGCTTTCGTGGTCGTTATGAGACCTGTCCCACTTCACGCTTTCTGTATACTCGAGAAGACCTATAGAGATTCAAAGACTTTACACCTATGCTGTCTGAGGATAGCAAACTTCGCATTGTTTATCAAAGTGAAGACTGGAGGGGGGCTCGCAACTATCAAGAGGGTGTAAAATTTTTAATAAAATATGTTAAATGTTTATATTGCAGGGGTGGCGATTTTAGGCCAAAGTACAGAGAAGTTGACTTTTTAAGAAGCTTGACCGAAGCACCGGTGTTAACGACGACAGCTACGTGTACACTGGGCAGGAGAAATAAGACAGGACAAATGGAAAGTCTTGAGTCTGCATGTAGCTGACACACGTACGGTGGCCAAAATTCCTAACAGGTAAATAAATATTTTTAAAAACATTTTTTTTGCTTTCAGAGAAATATAAGTTTATAGCAGACTCGGATATTCAATGTGTTATTGTCCCTGCGTGTATAGTAAAGATGTTTTTTAAATGTTTATTTCCAGGGAGAATATATTCCTGCATTTTGAAAAAAAAACAGATCAAAACATGGAAGTTATGAATCGGCTGGTCCAACATATCGCAAAGGCAAAGAAATTCGCTCCCAAGGCGACAATATACTGCGGGTAGGGTATCATACTTTAAGGAAGGAGAGAGAGAGTTCTCTCATCCGTCATCTGTTTACCATATTTATTTTTCATCTCTGGGTAACCCATTGTTCAGTAAGACTGTATATTGTATAGTTGGGTTCATTCCCACTAGACCAATTCCCTTTAGACCAATTCCCACAAGGTCAATTCCCAAAAGACCAATTGCCCTTAGACCAACTGATGTGTTCTACATTTAAAATAATTCTTTTTCAATAATTTGATATATTTATAAATATTTATAAATGTATTTAATGTTATTGATATTCAAGCCTGAAAATAAGCAGTCTGTCATTTGCAGAATGAGGTCCCCAGAGGGTGAATTTCCTGATGCTATCCCATACAGTGGGCCAGTTTATCCTCTGGGTACCTCTTTCTGTTTATGTTTGAGACTTTGATTCAGGATGAGGTTCACAGACGGTAAATTTAGTGATGCTAAATTCACCAACAACCAAATTCACCCTCTGGGGACTTCATTTTTTAAATGATAGTCTGCTTATTTTCTGGCTTGTTGATATTTTATAAATTTTGGGCAGATTTTTCATAACAATTGTTATAGTAATCACACACTTTCAAAGGCTGTGATTTTTTTTATTATTTTTTTATCAAATAAAGTGCTTATCAATAAATAAATGTTTTCTTAATTATCCTTAATCAGCCCTTAATCAATAACAGTAAGTAGTTGGTCTAAGGGGAATTGGTCTTTTGGGAATTGCCTAAAAGGGAATTGGTTTAAAGGGAAGTGGTCTAGTGGGAAGACACCGTATAGTTGTAACAGCCGAGTGCTTTTTATTTTAAGACGAAGTAAAAAACTCGCATGTTTTCGTTTGGTTTGTTTCAGGAATGTGGGGACCACGGCTGAAATTTATGCTCATTTCGCAGAATATTTGCTTGAAATTGATGTAAATGAACAGAGAATAATTGACACAAGGCTAGTATAAATGTTTCATAGAACTGTGGATAAGGATACAGAAAAAAGAGTTATAGGGGAGTTTTGCAAAACTGAAAAAGTAAAACACGATGTTTGATCACCACAGTGGCATTTGGTCTGGGAGTAGAAATCCCGGATATTGACCTCGTGATTCTATGGGGTGCTCCCAAAACAATACTATCGTATTGGCAGGAGGTGGGCAGGACGGGCAGGCGTGGACAAAGAGCGACCGCTTGTTGTAATGCTTACGGCAGGAGTATTATGGAAACTGTTACGGAGAAGGGCATGATAGAAGTTATTCAGAAGGAATGCTGCAAGAGGGAAAAAAATTTGGAAAACTTCTTCATTAAAGGGATGGATCAGTCCGAAATGGACAACGTTCGAAACAAACAGCAATGTAACAATACGTGAGGTGATTTTTGTGACTCCGACTTCTGTACACACTAAAAACTAAAGTGTTAAAACTGACACTTTCAAGGTGTTGAACCCATTCCAACCCTTAGGGTTTGATTTTAACACTCAAAGTGCAATGCTTTAAGCACTTAGACATTGCAATCGTCAGACATCTGAAACTTGAATGGATGGCACTTCCCATGTGTCTAGCATTGGTGGTTCTGCCAGAATCGTCCATAATTTGATTTGCGCTTGGTGGGTACATAATTAAAAGGACACAACGCAGATGACGCGGATCAGGCTCGAGAGTTTGAGCCTGATCCGCGTCATCTGCGTTGTTTCCTTTTAAGTGTCGCGACATTACACTTGTCAAGTGGTATTATTGTAACACCTGTCAAGTTCTGGGATATCTACACTTGAACAAAGTGCTAGTTCAGCTCTTAGTAAGTGTTAAATACAGCACTTCAAGTGTAGTTTTTAACACTTTAGTTTTTAGCGTGTAGATGTTGCAGTAACTGCTACGCAGAGTGTTTGTGTGAAAAGAAAAAAGACAGTTTTGTAAAAATTGGTATCAGTTTTGATTAAAAGGTGAGAGAGGTGAGTACCATTTTCTTGTTTGTTTGTTTTGTTTTGTTTTGTAGTTTTTTGGGGTTTTTTTTTTTTGTTTTGTTTTATGTAGGCGATGGCACAGACTGTTGTGTCTTTATATTACCACTTGAGAGGTCGTTTCCTCGTGAATACTTTGGGAAGCTAAATGAAAGGGGTGGGGGGGTAAAGCATGGGTAAAAACATTTTTTACAAGAGCAAACAAACGCAGGAGGCTGAATGAAAGTAGTGTGAAACATTTCTTGGAATTGGTAGTAGTAGGGATAGAAATTCCCAGGGCTATTAGCTTTACATCGTTTCTTGTACTCTTCAATACAATAATCCTTTAATGTTTGTACTTTTATAGGAAAAACTCTCGCGGCCCCAAGAGGATTTTTTTTAGATTAGTTTGTCGGGGATCGCAATGCGAATTTAGATTTTCCAGAAGAAGCACCGGGGGGGGGGGGGGGGGGGGCGGGTGATAAAGTTACGGGTAGATTCAGGATGATCTAGAGTGTCGTCTTCTCATGTAGCTTCTTAAGTGACGTATTGCAGATAATTAAGGTGTGGTTGGATCAACAGGAAAATTGAACCTTCAATTCTAGACCCACCACCGAAATGGATTGGTCAGTCGGGTGAGGCGCAGGAAAAGGGGGCAGTGGACGACGGAGACTTAACTGATCTATGGGCATTCGATTCGAGAATCGCGACATATCAGCGGCCGGTCGAAGCCTTATTGTTATAGTGGTAACAAAACTGATAACACTATTTGGCAATGTTTTGTTCATTCTCTGCCTCAAAGGAATAAGGATCAGCCCTTCATTTTTTAGTCGCCTTACGACCAGAGTAGTAGGGAAATAATGGGGCTTCAAGGACAGATGTACAAAAAATATACACATACATGTACGTGTACGCCCGTAGGGATTCAGTGTTAAATCGTGTACAGAGTGTAAAAAATGTTGTTTTTACATGGTGTCCTAGAAGCCGCAAACGCAGTCATCGCATTTTAGACCGTTCAAACAGCCGTTGGCGAACGATCTAAAATGCGACATATCGCTCGGAAGGAAAAATGTACGACAATTCGAAGAAAACATCAATTTAAAAATTTTTCTCGACGTTCTCATCGCGGATCAGACCTTTGATCTATCGTTGGCGAACGCCGCCAAAAAACGCTTTGCGGCTTCTAGGACAGCATCAAAAATGTGTTTTGCGGCTTCTAGGACACCGACGTTCGCGATCGCGTTTCGGACGGTCAAGGGTGCGATCCGATCGGTGAAAACGATTTGTGGATTCTAGGACAGGAAAAGTCGATCTCAAAACGTTTTCTCGACGTTCGCCAACGGCGCAAAGTGGGTGTAAAGTGATGTTACTCGTCGAGGATTTTTTTCCAAACTAAACGGAAAAAACTCGAGTTTGGAAAATTAGAACCGATGGAAATCGTCCGTCCACGTTTGTCATCGCTGTTAGCGATCGAGAACTGATGAAATCATTGGAGGGAACTGAGGAAAATGTGAAATCCTTGCGAGTTTTGTGAGGTGAATCGTAATAGAATCGCGAGATTCGCAAGAGGAAATAAAAAGTGACTGATATATATATATAGGAAAGAAAAACAATATATAAATAAATAGTAACTGATATATATAGGAGAGAAAAAAAATATATAAATAAATAGTTATTTAAAAAAAATAAATATCAAATCGAATAGATAATAAAATATATACGTAAATCATGAACAATTCCCAGATTATGAGAGCATCGTTTCTTATAAAGGCACTGTTGAGAGCCTACGCATTCTACGTGAACGAACAACTAGGTCGCCTCTTGTTAGAACGATGCGTCGGGTGTCGGGATCATCTAGACTTCGATCATGAGGATCATTCGTGTCTGACGATGGAAAGGGAAGATATAGTCCTCAAGTATTTCGAACCGGGTTCGAATGCATTCAAATCGACGACGTGATCAAGTTTTGGAGGAGATTAGTCTTCTGTAGCGGGCGAGGCAAGCCCACCGATTCGGAAGAAAAGAAATTGGCGCGTGGAAGTCTGACTTTGGAAGACAGAGGATGCATCTTGAAATTATTGCTGAAGGAAGCATATGTCTAAGTTTTCTCACTGATATAAATAAGGTAGAATAGAAAATAAAAATAAATACACACATAAATTTTTGTCTAATATTAGAAAGAAAAAAAACACACAAAAAAATGAGAACCAGAAATAAATTGTATCCAACGTTAGATGACGACGAGGATGAGAAGCCGAACGGCGTTTTGCCAACGGCGCCGTCGATAGAAGAAAAAGAAAGAGGAGAGAGGTATCGCATCGATCAAATCAGTAGAATCCAATTGTATCTGACTCGAGAGAGAGGCTCTCGTCGTTCTCTCAAGAAGAAGTACTCGTGCCTCGTGAAATTCGTCAATGCGGTCGACACGACACTCATCACGATTTCCATGGGTTTACACGTGGCCGGCATCAGATTGTTGTCAACTGCAGCCGGCCTTCCGATCGTGTTGACTATTGTTTAGCACGGTCGGAAACTTTTTGAGTAGGAAATTATATCTGAAGGCTAGGAAACACGAAAAGATTCCCATCTTGGCCGATTCCAAGATCGACACAATATCCGAAATGATCTCGATGGCATTGAAAGACGGTAGGATATCGGATGGAGAATACTTCCCCGATATTGGGTGAGAAAATGAAATATGAAGCCATGAAAGAAGCCGTGAGAATCAAGACTCATCAGATCATCAAGGAAGAGATGAAGGATTCTCTTGTGGAAAGAGGGAGGAAAGAGGCCAGGGAGGAATTCGGTAAGTTGATAGAACTCAAGAGCAGCGATTGAAAAAAAAATATATATATAATAAGAACAGAATTTTAAAAAAAAAATATTAAATTTATATATAAAATAAAAAATAAATACAAAGTTAATTTAAATAACTCTCAAAATAATGTATTGCGTAAAGTGTAAGAGAGTTACAGAGATGAGTAATTCTCGAGAAGTACGAACTAAAAACGACAGACAGATGCTTCACAGAACATGCAGTGTGTGTGGTTCGATCAAGACTCGATTCCTCAAAAAAAAACGAGCAGAGGCAATGGCATTGTGAATAAAATGATCAATAATCTACATTTCGAAATGCATCTGCCGGGTCATAGTTTCACAGGACCCGAAACGAAATTGATCAAGAGACTCAACGCCGATCTGACTCCTAAATCTTGGAGCAAACCCCTGAAGAGGGTGGACGCGACCGCATATGATCACGATCTATGCTACGCCAAACATCCCGACACTAAGACCCACAATGACGTCTGCAATAAAAACATGTTGGCGAAATTGAAAGGTATATCGAATCCAACCAGGAGAGAGAAGATAGAACGTTCGCTGGTCGGCAATCTGATCGGTGCGAAACGTCGATTCGGATGGGGCATTAAAAAAAAAGGCGCTTCAAAAAAGAAGAAACGATTATTGATGAGCGAATTGGCTGAGGAGTTACACAAACCCAACGTGCCGAAATTTCGAAAGAGAAGGGTGTTCGTGAAGGGTCTGGATGACATTTGGTCTGCGGTCTTGGTTGACATGAGATCATTTTCGAGGTGGAACGAGGGTGTCAAATATCTATTGACGGTCATCGACGTGTTTTCCAAATACGGTTGGATCAGAGCTTTGAAGAATAAATCGGGACCTTGCGTCGACGAGGCTCTGAAGAGCATGTTCGACTCGTCTTCTCGAAAACCAAATAAATTGTGGGTGGATAAGTGGAAGGAATTCTACACAAGGATGTTCGTCAATTAGTCAACCTCTACTCGATCGAAAACGAAGAGAAAGCCAGCGTGGTGGAGCGTTGGAATCGAACGATGAAGGAAAAGATGCACAGATACTTCACGGCGAGTTCAACCAAGAAATATATATATGATCTGAATGGTCTGGTTGAAGATTACAACAACACGTGACACAGATCGATCAAGATGACTCCCGCGGAAGCTAGCAATCCTGAAAACGAAAAACGGGTCTACGAAAATCTATAGCCAGAGAGATCTAAGATCAGGAAGAAGTCTAGACCGGCGAAATTTGCGGTGGGCGATCGAGTGAGAATCTACACTTACAAGAAGCACTTCAAAAAGGGTTACACTCCTCGATGGACCTCGGAAATCTTCGTGATAATCAGAATATTTCACACTGATCCGGTGACTTACGAAATCGAAGCTTTGGATGGCGAAGAGATCATCAGAAAGTTTTATGAACAACAATTGGTGAAGACGAAGTTTTAATAAACAAAATTTTTTTTTTTTTTTATTTTCTCTCTTTAACATTTTCTTGTTTACACATATATATAAAGGAGAGAAAAAATAATAATAACAATAAAAAAATACTTAAAACTATTTTTTAGATAAAAAAAAAGCAAGCTAATTAATAAACAAAAAACAAAAAAAAACTTCAAAAATGGCAAATATACTAGATATCGAACAAAGCATAGTGAAAGATGAAAGTATTCAAGAATACGAGGTTCACGAATATGAACTGATAACCGGAACGAGTTTGAATAATGCGGGAGAGATAAGAATCAATGTCGAAACCCAAGATCTATTCGTTCATCCTAGCGAGAGTTACATAGTGGTGCAGGGATGTCTCAGCAAGGAAGATGGGACTGAATATGCCGACGACATGGTTACTTTAGCCAATAATGGCATCATGCATTTATTCAGTAATATAAAATACTTGCTATCCGGACAAGGGATAGAATCTGTGTTTCATCCCGGTCAGGCCACCACGATGTTTGGACTCTTGACATATCCGGATGATTTTTCGAAAACCAGAGGACTTAATCAGTTGTGGGTGAAAGACACCGTCGGACCTGCTAGTGCCGGCGCCGCCACGATATTTGACTACGTCGTCAAGTCGTCCAGACCCAAAGGAACGTTTTCTTTCAGGATACCTTTGAAACACATCTTCGGATTCGAGGATGATTACAACAAGATCATGTACGGATTCAAACACAATCTGATGTTGATTCGAAAGGGAAATGACAATGCGATAGTAAGACTCTCCACGACCGATGCAGGTAAGTTAACTCTACACAAGATATCGTGGTTCGTTCCGCACGTGCAGCCTTTGATCGTGGAAAAAATGCATCTATACAAGATCATAGAATCCAAGAGTAAATTACCCGTGTGATTTAGAATGAGACAGTGCGACACAGCTAGCATTCCACTCTCCACGAATCACTTCAATTGGAGATTGACCGTGAAATCCGCTTCCGAGAGACCGTGTTTCATCGTGGTCGCGTTTCAGACTAATAGGGACGGGTCTCAAGAAAAGAATGTGTCGCTGTTCGATCACTGCAATTTGAGATATCCAGCAATCAATTACAACGCATCGTTCAACAAGAACGATTTCTGCAGACTGTATGGCGACGTTGCAGATTTTAGAAAGAAGTATCACGGTCTGGACGAATTGATGAGCAACCCTAATATATCTCCCGGCGAATACAAAGTGATGTATCCCATGTTCGTATTCGACGTTAGTAAACAGAGCGAACGACTCAAGAGTAGCATCTTTGACATTCAGATGCAATTCGATAGGGACGTACAGAGAAAAACCGAAGCCTTCATCTTGGTCCTGTTGGATAGAGAATTACAATTCGAATCGGATGGAAAAAAAAATATATAAATATAAAATTGAAAAAATAATTACAAAAATGAATGATAAAGAAAGAGAATACTTGAGAAGAAACAGACGTGGTTTGATTAAAAATATTTCACAAGATTCGCTAGCAATAATTCTAGACACTTTAGTCGAAACAGAACCTTTGATATTGACCGATTACATGAGACGCGAAATTGAAAGTAAAATCTTGATAGAAGAAAAGACCAGAAAACTTTTAGACATGTTGATGTATAGAGGACCAACTGCTTTTTGAGAATTTATAAAAGCGCTTCGAAATGCTAAAATAGATGTTGACACATGTTTCGAGATAGGTGATCCAATTTCACGAGATGAAACATTATGAGAAATAATGTATTAAAACAAAAAAAACCAAAAAAAAGTAATGAGATCTATTGAGATTGAACATCTTTCTAAATCTCATTACTTTTTATTTTTTTTTTTGTTTTTTTTTTTTGTTTTTACTAATTACTTATTATTTTTTATTAATTATTTCCACGCGTTCACTGTTTGTTCAGAGGATCTAGTTCGATCAGTATGCTCACCACGGAAGTGACGGCTTTGGGATTATTGGTTTTCGTAACGAAATTAATCCTGTCTCCAGTGTTCACTTTGAGAGGCGTGCCAAATGTGGTAACATTCGAGTGGTGATTCTCGGGCTTTTCGACACTGTATCTCTTATCGCTCTCTACTCCGTTCACCATGAGATTGATGACTGCTCTGTTATTCAAACCCGTGGAAGCCAGACTCATTCGAATGATTTCGCCTCCCAATGGCATGGGATATCCCACCTGACCATGTTGCGATCCGCTACCTCCATTTCTGAAACACCGCTCGGCTTTTCCCTCCCCAACATACCGGTCTCCCCGGCCCACACGGTGATCAATTGCCTGGCGTATTTGACTTTCTCCATCACCGAAATCAGGGTGCAGGCGTCTGACATGTGCACGGGGTCCGGTAGATTCGTGAGCGCGTGTCCACCCATGTCTAGTTTACCTTCCATGATGTTGCCCTTTCTCCAGACTGAGTTGTCGTCGACGTTCTTCCTGCTGACCATGCTAGAATAGAATTCAGGATCGTGATCAAGACCGAATAAATTCTGACCATTCGTGTTGATGCCACCCTCCATGGTTTCGCCAGATTGTTTGTTCAGGTACAGATCGTCCACTTGAAATTCTACGTATTCTTGAGATCGTATCATGGCAGAATCCACGTAGCCCTTGTTGACTGCGGTGGAGTCTTCAACCATATCGTCGACCATCGACAGATTCAATATCTTGTTGAATCCCCCATTCAGATCTAATTTCATTTCTCGTCTGTCAGACTTTCTCTGTTCCAGATCTACATAGTGTTTGGTCACCATGTCCTTGGGATTCGTGGGAGTGGCCACGTTCGTTATTTTGTTAGAAATGGCGTTCAATTCTGATTGCATCGTTTTCTTAATGTATCTACTTCTCAGATGTTTGCTGAATAGCGCGTGAGAGTCGTCCGCGTATTTCTTGGTTGCAGCATCGGTGGAATCTATGGGATTTGCGACATTCACCAAACGTTTAGATTTTAGATCGAGATCATCGGTCATGGCTTTATCCACGTAGTTATCTAGCATGATTCGTTCGAAATCCGAGTTCCCCCGTTGACGTATTTTTTAGTCGCTGCATCTGTGAGATCTATCAGTTCGGGAAGATTGTAGAGCTTCTTATCGTTGATGTTCAAAGGTTCTTCTCGAGGTTCGTATCTCCAAACGTAACATTCGTCCAAGTTGCCAACGTCATAACCATCGGCAAATTCAGGCGTCTTCCTCTTCTTTTGGGGTTGATTTTCAATCGTCATTTCTACCAAATTTATCAGCTGGCATGTTGTTTTGTGATTTTTTTTTGTTTTAAAAAATATATTTCAACGCAGTTTATTAAAATGAATTATTTCACTTATTTTTATTTTTTTGTTTTTATTCGATTAAATTTTTTTAAATAATTTTTTTACCTTTATATATACTATAAAAAATCTCTCTCTAATGAAAATCATTGAGAATGTTTTGAAACCGATCTCCTTCCGACCATCTCTTGAGAACGTAGAGACACAGGTGACCGCAAAACACTTGATCTGGCAATTGCACACATTCCGTGTTGTAACGAACCATCAATTCATCGAAATAGTTCTTTATTTCTTTCAGCGGCGAGATTCTGTAGCTGTCAAAATAATAATTCTTCTTCTTCCCGTTCTTGAACCACGCCACCCAGTGAGTGCCTTTACCCAATAAATCATCCAGATTTAAAATTCCGCATTCCGATTGTCGAGGTCTTCTCTTAGGCAAGGCATCTCTGGAAAACACACCTAGAAAATCTTTGATTTTCAAATCCTTCGCTGCATTCGACAGATCGATGTTGGATAGGGGTTCGTTAGGTAAGACGATACTTTCTACGGATATCTCTATTTTCTTATTCATAAATGTGTATCTTTTTTTTTATTTATATATTTTATTACAATTCACTAAAATGACGTTATTTTTTTTCATATTTTTTTCTTTTTTTTTTAAACTAACTCTCTCGATGTCTCTATCGACTTCCATAATCTTGAATCCATCTAATTCCTCTTTATTTTCTGGAATCCTATCGTCCTTAATCATATCTGGAATCCTATCTGGAATCCTATCGTCCATAATCATATCCAAAGTCCAATGTCCAAGTGCTAAAGTGTTTATTTTATTATCTAACATGAATCTCTTATCGCCGTCAGCCGTCAGCGAAATCTTGTTGACTATTTTGGTATACACATCATGATTGTCGCTTCGAATCGATTTCATAGTCTTATACACTGGACCACTTCCAAACAGACAATCTTTATACTCTCAGAAAGAGATGTTTTTCTTCACCACACACGCTTTAACCCCTTTGCACTTCTTGATCTCTTCACCTTCTAGACAATAAGCATACAGTTTGGGTCTCAGACCCACGAATTCTTTGATTTGTTTACCGCCGCTCTCGTCCTTAAATTTACCCAACATCGCCTTGTTGTTGTTTGATTGAATGTTGGATGGGTGATCGACGGGATAATTGATTGTGTTGAACCATGTGGCCACGTCCAGAGATATATCTCTGTAAACATCATTCATCTCTATCTCGTAAATTAAGCTGTCCGTGTCAGTGAACAGTAGTTTGGCTTTCTCACCAAATTTCCATTTGACGTAATCATAGTGAAACTCATACATCAATCGCTTGCTGATATCTAAGATGATCAGTCCGAGATAATAGGGTTTGCCGAACTTCAGGTGTGTGTTTTGCATGTGAATGGCCACTACATTTTCGTCGAATATGGTTTGGTGTTTGTAATTGGGTTTCGCTACTAATTTTTTTTAGCTCTTTTCTCAGACATTACGAGTCGAATGTCTGTTCTCTTCCTGTTTTCCATCAATTTACTGGACACACAGTTGTTCATGAGTTTGAAGAAATCTTTTTCGAAATTATTCTCAGCTTGAATTCTGAAATTCGTGTTGAGATCAATTTATTTTTTCATCCAAGGCTCTTTGTCGAATCGAATGACACGATGTATGTCGACTAATTTCATCCCGTGATCGACGTATTGTTTAAAATTCTCGCTGTAGACGACGTACTTACGTTTATTTAAATAAATTGGGAATGAGTTTTTCGTCGTCTCCTTCGATCGGTTATATTCGTTTGGGAGCTAGCAGATAATCGTTGTGTAGATCGTGTTACTCTTCCGGATAGTTCAAATCAACTTCTAAAATACAAGGATAGTCTCTCCATTTTTGCATCTCTTCCGGTTCCGTCACCCATTCGAAATTTTCAATCGGTAAAGGATGAATCAGGCCCCAACATACAGATTATTAGTGTCCCAATACTATATGTATCTATTTGATCGTACCAAACTGAAACCTTCTTTCATGTAGGGATTGTTGGCTTTAGAATATCTGGGGGAGATCATCGAGACACCACCTCCCGAAACCTTTTCGAACATGAGCAACATGTCCACGTCGGATAATAATTCCAATTGGATTTTGGTAGTCTTAAACAGAGCGTCCCACGCCAGACTGGTTGCGGTGAAATACCAAGCCGGATCCAGATCGTAATTTCGACAACAGACGTCTCGAAAATTTTCGAACACGTCTGCCAGGAGCAGAACGTCGGTCTTCAAATAGAGATTGTGATAATCTCTCATGGTTTTCATATTGAATGATTTCCACACGTTTTTGGCATGTTCGTAATTCTCATCAGAAATGTCAGATTCGTATAATTTTGAATAAAAATCTTCTTTCAAATGTAGCACGGTGTCGTCAAATCTCTTTAGATCGTTCATGTAATCGTAAGGATAGACTCCTTTCCTCAACATGACATCTACTCATTCTCCGAAGTGTTCGCTTGTGATTTTAAATTTATCCTTGTTCATGTTATTGACTAATTTTTCCAGAGTGGTCGACATGAATTTAAAACTGTCGATGAAACGTATGTCTCTACTAATGGGTTTCGTTTTTTCTTCCAACGTCTCTCCGTCGATTACTCTTTTCTTCTCCATGAGCTTCCATTTCATGATGGAAATGTTTCTTTCTTCATTGTTCACGATGCAATTTAATTTTTCGTGGGAGGTGGCAAGATTTTTCACGAACAGATGACTGTCATAACCCGAGAGATTGTGAAATATCACCAGATAGAAAACGGTGTCTTGATATTTTAAATTACACTTGCTGTGAGTCGGACCATGATACAGACCCGTGTAATGATCGTGGTCTCTAACTTTCTTATTTTCCTCTGATTTCTCGTCGAACGATTGTCTGCATATGTGACATTCAATGGCTCTGTTATTTTCGTCCTGCTGCTTTCGCGTGATGATCAATTTTGCCTGAGTTTTGAATTTGTCGTATAAAATTTGAATTTTTGATTCTAACTCTTCCACGAACCTTTGAGCCACATCATTGTCTTTGCACCGTTTCACGTAGGTTAAGGGACCCATGTCATGTTGCGAGTGGAAAGTGCATTTCACGTGAATGCAATAGCCCGAAGGCGTGTGTTTTTGATATCTTTCGACGTAACTTCGAAGAGCTGGGTTGGCAGGAACTCATTTTCACGGTGAAGCATTCAAAATCGGCATACACGACGAATGGTACTTTTAACCTTCTATTGTGATTTTGAAAGTTCATGATGGTGTTGGGTTTGGACATTTCGACAGTGACACCTTGATTTTCGTTGCAATATTCCTGATGTTTCACTAACGATTTTTCGCTGTAAAACGTGTTCATGCAGTTGCAACATAAACATATCTTTTGTTTAGGTTTATTATTTTGTTTTGACAGTAATCGGCTCAGATGTTTAACCCAACAATAATGACGATTGTCACCATTCAAAATAAATAATAAAATAATTGTCTTTTCTCTTCTGAGATACGAAGTCTGTCTGAGAGGATAGATCGTTCGTTTTTCCTCGTTGTATCCCAAAACATTCACCGCTATGGTGGGATTTTGAACCTCGAAACGTTTGATGTGTTTTAACGACGTTGGAAAAGTCACTCCGGTCCAATCAAGAGAGAAACTCTCTCGGGAATTTTTTATTTTTTACAAATCTCGTTTAACTGAGGTATGGTTTTCTCAACTAAATTTTCCATTTTTTTATATGTTTGCTTCATTTGTAAGAATGTATTTTTTTTTTTAAATTTTGTATTTAAATAATAATTTGTTAAAAAGTTTTAAAATAGTCTTTATATATATGCGAACAATTTCACAATAAAAAACATTAAAATTAAAAACTTTTTTGTATATTGAGAAAAAAAAAACTTTTTTTTTAACAAACTATTATTTAAACATAAAATTCAAAAACAAAAAAAAATTAATTGATTATTATCTTTCAGGTATTACATTTGATTTTGTTTCTTTACCTTTATTTTGTTAACCATTTTCATAATTTTATTGATGGAAGTGTGTTGATTAAGTTTAGAGACGCCAGTTTTACCTAATAAAAAATTGAATTAATATGGGAAAAAATTGAATTAATACGAGAAAAAAAGGACCTTAAAATTTAAACTTTTTATTTATATATAAAGAGAAAAAAAACACTTTTACAAAAAAAAAAATTTTCACATTAAAGAAAATTAAAAATTAAAAAAACTTTTTTTATATATATATATAGAGTAAAAAAAAACCAAACTTTTTAATAAATTATTATTTAAACACAAAATTCAAAAATATATATTATTTGCAATATTTCATAAAACAAAAGAAACAAATAATCAATCATGACAACAACACCTAAAGGATGCGAATTGAAATTGAAATGAGTCGAAACGTGTAAGAGACTTGGTTGTAAAGTCTATAGATTACATCGACACAACGCCATCGTTGGTCGAGATGAAGTGCTTACAATACAAATACAACAAATATAGTATGCCTTTGAAATTGAACGAAGCCACGCTTCATTTGTTTTATGAGTACCAAAGCGATCTACAGAATATCGTCGTTGCTGAAGACAGAGAATTCGACAAGCACGATTTGTCGTTGCCCTATGGAAGTTACATATATATATATCCAAAAATCTCTCTCAAACTCATGAACAAATTGGGTGGTGAGAGCGCGTTCACCGAAGAAATAAAAACTCTCAAAAGTAAAGATAAACATTCAACACATTTTCGAAAAAGGAGAAGACATGACTGTAAACATGCTAATAACGGACTTGGAAATATAAAACAACAGAGAGACTGATTTTTAGCGAAGAAGAAGGGAAAAAAAAGTAATGAGATCTAGAGAGGTTGAACATCTCTAGATCTCATTACTTTTTTTTTTGTTTTCCTTCTTCTTCTTCTTCTTCTTCACTATCGCCCATATATATTATAATAACGTCTCCTTTTTTTCTCAGATTTCAGCGTCGATTCTTCTTTTCTTTTTTTTGTGGTATGTAATGTTTTTTATAACACATTTGATTATCTATATCATGATTATGAACGAATGTGGTGCATCTCTTGGTAACACTCACATCATTACCATTCTCTTCAGAAGGTAGTGATGGCAGTGGAAAACAACTCATTCTTCTTCTTCTTTTAAGTTCCCAACATCTATCCCAATCTTTTTTAAACTCTTTTTTCAGTTCTTTCCATCATTAGCATCTAATTGTTTTTCCACATCTTTTTCCCACACTATCCCGTGATATTCATCATTAGCGTCTAATTGTTTTTCACATCTTTTTCCCACTCTATCCCATGATATTCATCATTAGCGTCTAATTGTTTTTCCACATCTTTTTCCCACTCTATTCCGTGATATTCATCATCATTATTTTTTATCCATTTTTTTTTATATTATTTTTTTATACTTTCTATAATTTATATTTTTATATTTTATATAATTATATAATTTTTTACATTATAATAACATACTCAAAATTGGTTTATTCTTAAACGGCGAATTCTCACCAAATAGCAAACCCTTACTGAGTCGCTCAATGGTCCGCCCACTCTTCAGATAGAGACCATTTCCACTGAAAGAGTTGCCACCTCTAACAGGTTCTAGATACAATTCTTCAACGTTGTCGTCTATGTGGATGCGGCACACGGCTCCTCCCTTCTTCAAAAACAGTCCGCTACCACCCATTAATTTCTCAACTGCTGAACTCGCGAGTCCCCAGAGAGCTCCCACGCCGAGAGTCTTTCTGAGAAAGGGCAATGCTTTTGGGGCAAAGGGCAATGCTTTTGCATCGATTCCTGTCAATAGTGGTAGGAAACCACCTCTCATATTGTATTTCAATTGAGCGGGACTCAATCTCAACCTCAACCCTCTTCTATCACCAATCGCTTTCTCCATCCTTTTGCTTTGAGTTCTGGTCCAGGCGATTTGATCATCACCGCCACTCGTCAGATCTTTGTAAGTTAATTTGAATCTCACCGGCTCGCCTCGAGTTAACGCTCTCTCAAGTTTCTTCCTCTGTCATTTGGATATGCTCATGTTTTAACCACATATTCAGTCATATTTCTTTTTTTTAAATATATTTTGTTCAATTGTTTTTTTTGTTTTAATGATAATTATATATATTAAATAATTTTTTGTAAATTAATATTGCGTTTATTTTATTTTCTTATTTATATATATACACAATATTTTTTTTTTCCTTTTTTTATATTTCTCTTTTGTGAAATCGTATCATCACCCTCTCTCCACGAAGATCTAACAGTTCACCATTTTAATCCGTCAACGTGGTTTTGAGACTATACAACGTGTCTAAAATCACTGGTAGATAAACTCAATTTCGAGGTCGCTCCACGATCTTATAACCCGGCGACACATTTGGAAAGAAGGAATAGATCATTGGTTGAGCGCTACCATTCACGTAGCTTCCAGCAATCACATCCACATTCACCAGAATGCTATTGACTGCGAGAATGTCAACCGTATCTTCAGATGCTGCATGACCTCGATACATCTTTCGATCAAATCCCAGTATCTTGCCTATAGAATCGTCCGTGTTGAAATCCACTCGAAAATTATCTTCCAAATCCAACATCGTCTGTAGGGTATTAGGATTGGGAGTGAGTCTGATCTTGTTGCTTCCCTTTCCATCCGTCTTCATTCACGACTGAATGTAATTGTTCAAATTGTCTGTGTCGTAACTTCCTTTGGGAATTCGAATCTCCAACCAATCCACTCCGTCGGAACGAGTTATTCTTTTTGGTGACGTTGGGAAAGGAATAATAAGTCTCCAGATTCACCAACGCCATCTCATATCTTTTTTCTTCATTCAATTCGATGGAAGGCTCGAATTTCGTCGCGAATCGAGTCGAATCGCCACTCACCACGATTTGAATGGATTGTTTTGCAGCCATATTCTCGGCTATCCGTTCTAACAACCGTTCTAACAATTATTCTTGTTCGAACATTATATTTTTAATTTTTATTTTATTTTTTTCAAAACTAAATTATTGATAATTTATTATTTTCTAATTTTTGTTTCCGCTCTCTATTTTATTATCATCAGAAACATAAAACTTGTCAAATCCGCTCCGATATTTTCCGCAATTAAATTCGCTAGTCAAATCGATCGTGACGAAATTGTAAAGTCCTCCATCCCAAACCCTCTTGCAGAATCTCCTGAATTTTGCTATGCTGGACAATTGAAAATAATTCTGTGACAGGAAAAAACAGTCCATGTTGCTGTGACGACCCCTAACGTAATACAATTCGCATCAGTTCTGTCTCTCCAAAAGCAGATCGTCGAAAATCATGAGATGCTTATCTTCCGATTTCAATTCTCTAGGATCCAGAAAGTCACTAGCGTTCTCATAAAATCGACACTCGACGTTCGAAGACGCATTTCTCTTCATCAATTCCATCACTGCACCATCCAAAATAGTCGAAAGAAAAGCTTCACTTTTGTCGAATTCCTCCATACTGTCAAAAATTCTGGCTATGACGTCCTTAGGCAATCTACGATCCATGGACTCTCGAAGTAATCTGTATTCAAGTTGAAACAAACTCTTGCCAAACACGAATAATCTGTCGTAATCCAACCAGTCGGGTTGCGACAACAGATTCATCAACAGATTGGTTTTTCCACAATTCGATTTTCCCACTATCAAGCCTCTTATGCTTTTGGGAAAGAACTCGTTACTCGACCTCTTGGTCGCGGCATCGTTCCAAGACATATCTTTAATGTTCATCTTTTTTTATTTGTTTTGTTATTTTTTAGATTTTCAAACACAATTTTTATGTTTTTTTTCAAACTCAGTTTTTATAAATATTATTATTTATTTATATTACACCGTCGCGAGTTCTCTTCAATCCAGATCCATTTGTCATTTTGGCTAAATCTTGTATGGGTACTACAGCATCCTTAAAATCTTTCCAACTTTTCGGCGATTGCTCTAACGTAGCTCACTTCACCAGCGGACTGATCGACTTGTCGATCAACACATTGGCTGCCCTCTTGCCAGTCACAAAAGCGATCCTACCACTAGCTTCGGAAGCAGCTTTCTTACCAGCATCCAAAGCCGTCTTCTTACCAACCTCAAACGCAGTTGATGCAAGTTTTCTACCTGCATTGCTGGTGAACGCTCACATTATAGAATCAACGATGCCAGAACCGCCTTGAACGTAAGTTCTAATGTATCCCCTGTTCTATATCACTGACATATTTTTATTTTATAATATATTTTTTTTTTTTTCACTCGTTCTTGTTTAAATACTTTTTATTATTCTCTAGTGTAAAATTTACTGTTTTTATTTTATCTATTTTTTTTTTGTTTGTTCTCTCTACTTATTATATATATCAATCCTTCAATTCGTTCATCAGCCTTTTATAATCGCGTTTATTCAAGACCTTCTGCCTCAACAATTCATCGCATATGCTCACTATCTCATTATCTACTCCAGTATTACCGGCGCGCTGACTAGCCATAAACAATCTCAATTTCTGAGACAGAGCATTAGAATCGCTCGGAAGAAAAGTGGTTCTCACTCCTTTTCCAGTCACCGATTTGACAATTCATATCCCATATGGGTTTCACCACCTTCGTCCACTTGTAACCTTTATTGGCTTTGGGTCTCGTTTCTCTGACATCGTTATTTCTCTTCATGGCGTGAGTCTGAACCAGAATGTCGATGTAACTGTCGAAATCCTGATCCGTGTTTTCTCCAGGCTTGTCGAAAAGGAGCAATTTGCGCAGTCCAGGAGTTAATTCATATCAGTTCGAACCGACGATTAAATTATCGTCATCCTCTCGCACTTCGGTGTCGCCTACGAAAGTCCTACTGCTGGGATCTCTATAAATTCCATACAACAGATATCTTACCACCATCCACGGTCGACATGACGTTATCAGTGGTGATAGTCGAAGCTGTATCATCGCTTTCGCTCATATCGGTTTTCGATTCTCATGGGAATGTAATCTGGCGATGATCTTTGAAAGGAAACCCCCCTTGTAAAACTATCAGGTAATGAACCCGTTCTCAAAGAACTTTCTTTTATGGGCTTCAATTTATGGGCGTCAACGATCTCCTTCTTACTTTGTTCCTGAACCTCTGTTACATGTTTAAATAATTTTGTGGTTTCTCGTCTTAATTCCATCTCTCCCAATCGCCTGCTTCTGTCGGCGGATCGATTGCTTTTCTTGACTCGTTCATATTCGTTGAGGAGTTCATCTCTCCGCTTGGAATCTGTGATGTGTAAAAACATTTTCGTTCTCTAAATTATTAATATTTCCTTTTTAGATTGTGGTAATCGTCGGTTATTTTATTATTCTCAAAATTGAATGTAGTTATTTTTATGTTTTTAAGTAAATAAATCTTCTGTCTTTAATAAATATAACTAAAACCAGTTGAGGGAAAACATTTTACAAATGAAACCTCGATAAATGCGTTTGCCCTCGAACGTGTTAAATCGCAACTGCGCTTTTTCTCGCCATAGGGAAAACTCGAAAAATCAAAATCTCAAGTAAACATATCAGTAATGTAACGCTTTCAAAAACGCGTTTAAATCACATCAATTAATCTTGTGAACTGTTCCGCTTTCATCTATAGGATAGTTTTCAGTTAAAACGATTCAAGTGAAAAAATGACTTATTGAATGAAAACCCGTAATACATTTAAGCGTGACAAATGGAGTTCTTCCGACGTTTTTGCAGTAAGTTTACAGTAAGATCACTTGAAATGCGACCTGCTCGTCAGCCTGATAAACAGACTGATGATTGTAGCACTCAGGAGGCTCTATTTATACTCTCCTCACGCCTACGCACTAAGAACGTTTACAATATGTTTTGCAATACATTTGCAGTACGTATTGCAAATCGTTGTCACTACGCACTAAGAACGTTTACAGTACATTTGCAATACATTTGCTGTACGTATTGCAAATGATCTTAGTGCTTTGTCGCTACGTTGCTAGTATATTCACAATATGTTTGCAAAACGTTCTCTGCGCGGAGAGTATAAATAGAGCCTCCTGCGTGCTACAATCATCAGTCTGTTTTTTCAGCGAAATGCAAGCGCTAGCCTAATCACAACAGAGTGACTAAGTAGAAAATGAAAGAAAACTCGACAAAACCGATCTATTACGATTCACCTCACAAAACTCGCAAGGATTTCACATTTTCCTCAGTTCCCTCCAATGATTTCATCAGTTCTCGATCTCTAACAGCGATGACAAACGTGGACGGACGATTTCCATCGGTTCTAATTTTCCAAACTCGAGTTTTTTCCGTTTAGTTTGGAAAAAAATCCTCGACGAGTAACTTCACTTTACACCCACTTCGCGCCGTTGGCGAACGTCGAGAAAATATTTTGAGATCGATTTTTCCTGTCCTAGAATCCGCAAATCGTTTTCACCGATCGGATCGCACCCTCGACCGTCCGAAACGTGATCGCGAACGTCGGTGTCGTAGAAGCCGCAAAACACATTTTTGATGCTATCCTAGAAAGCGTTTTTTGCCGGCGTTCGCCAACGATAGATCGAAAGTCTGATCCGCGATGAGAACGTCAAGAAAAATTTTTAAATTGATGTTTTCTTCGAATTTTCGTACATTTTTCCTTCCGAGCGATATGTCGCATTTTAGATCGTTCGCCAACGGCTGTTTGAACGGTCTAAAATGCGATGACTGCGTTTGCGGCTTCTGGGACACCATGTAAAAACAACATTTTTTACACTCTGTACACGATTTAACACTGAATCCCTATGGGCGTACATGTACGTGTACATTTTTTTGTACATCTGTCCTTGAAGCCCCATTATTTCCCTCCTCGAAGTTATCGGATGGATAAACGTAGTAAACGTCGGGTGGGGTACGGATCTGTAACTTTCACTGAATTTATATTATATATCTGTTAATCCAACTTGTTGAGCGATTTCTCCATATACAGATGTTTGGAAGCGTCACGATGATTCAATGAGTTGAATTAAATCCAAGGTTCCACAATTTTTTGAAAGGAAAATAATCATAATATATAGAGAAAAAAAAACAACCAAACAAACAAACAACTTTAGTGGGTACCACGAGTGCATGAACACCCGATGCTCTCATCGCACTCGTAAAGACGCTTAAATTTATGGTCATTGTGGTTGATGGTTGCTTGGTTTATTTAAACAGTGATATTCTTCTGTAAAGTACCAGGAAACGGTTGATTTGCACACGGCGATTTCAGAATCTCTTAGAAACTCATTTGGCAGACGTCGAGTGAAATCGGAGTTTAATTTGTAGGCTGAAACGTTATTTTTATTTTGAAATCCCAAGAAGACAATCCTTTCTCATCGGTGTGAAGCCCTAGTCACAGTCTTACAAAGACTAGTCGTCGATGAGAAGGCCTAAATTAACCCTCCCCCTCCCCAACACACACCTAGCTGCTCCATTCCCTCAGCCCCATTATCGCCTCTCGGCACACAGAAACGAACTGTTCAATTAAATTTCTTACATCCCCTTTTGTATTTCCAAAATCAATTTGGCGAGCGTCGAATGTCTTCTTTTCTGGAAATTTTGCTTTTCTGAGAAAATAGAGTTTTGCCCCTTTTTTTTACTTTACCGAGGACACCCTCTGAATTCACTTTCTTTAACCCTTTACCCAACGCAGACGATATCAAAATTTATTAATTTAAATATCATTTTTTCAAATTTTTCTAACCATTTCAACAAAACCATATCATGTGACCCCTCGTCGGAACGAGCTCGATGATCTCATTCCAACGAGGGATCACATGATATGGTTTTGTTGAAATTTTTTGAAAAACAACATTTTATCAACTGCTGAATTTGCATATTACGCGGGCGGATGCGGGCGGATGCGGGCGATTCGTTGGGTAAGGGGTTAAAAGACTGTTTAGCATTAGTACATCCAATATAGTCATTTAATATACTATATCTTGTTTGACAGAGCTCGTGGAGCCTGTCAAACAAGATATAATAGAATAAATGTTCGGTTTAATACTAGAATACAGAATACTGATCAAATCCCTGTTAAATGTGCGGTTAACCGATTTTGTGAGTCGGTTTCGGTTCGGATCTAAAACTGAAACCAAAACCGTGTAAATGTTAAATCAGTATGGTTTCGATTTTCTCTTCAAAATGTCGGAAACTTAAGTTTGTACTGTTCAGTTTGCATTGTCAACGACTTAAAATTAAATCCGTAACGTCAACTGATAACTCTGTCGTCAGTATTCATGTATTCAGACTCTAGAGAAACACTGTCTAAGAGGTGTCACTGTCGCATTAAATGAATAATCGGACGGAATGGTTTCACGCGCCGAGGGCGCGCAGGGACGGTTTGGGGAACAAGCCCCTTTCGACCCTCTTTGACTGTATATGATTTTGGTGTTGGTTTGTCTGGACGTGGCAAAGAAGGGAAGAAGTTAGGGTAATCAGCGGCGTCTGTGTCTTCTGTGGTTTTTCTTAGGAGGAGGAGGATGAGTTGGAGAGATTGTTGTTGGTGGCGTTGTCGGATCGGGAGGAAGAGTAGGGCCTGGCCTTCTTTGGTGACGTACGGACTGATCCTTGCTGCTGTTTCTTGGGATCTTTTGTGGCTACTGAGAGCAAGTTCTAGCGCAGTCCTGGTAATATAAGTTGAGAACTCTGCTTCAATATGTTGGTGGTACCTGTCCTGGAGTGAAGCTCGGAAAGTGTCATCCTGGATCTCCTCCCCGGGGAATGCCTCCACGGACTCCGGGAAGCTCTCCTTCTGGTCGGACACCTGTCCGAAGAAGCCGGAAAAGCAAGAACTGGGGGGTGGAAGGTGCGACGTCTGGAACAACTTCCTGTACCATAGACAAATCTTCCTCCTCCATCTCCTCTTCGGATGAAGAGTCAGATGGGTTAGAGATAGATCTGTCGCCTTCGGACCATGCTCCTGGGAGAGGGGTGCCGAGCTGGACGTGGGTTGGTCAGGGGTGACAGGTGTTGAACCTCTGACGCCCTCACTTGCCTCCTTCTCTTCCTTTTCCTTCTTCTTCTTCTCCGGGAACTCCGTCATTTGGCGGGCATCTCGTCTTCTGGCGGAGGGGCGCTTCTTTCTCATCCTCTTCTTCTTGGTGGTGGCTGTATTACTGCGGCGGCCTTCATCCAGCTTATCCGTATCACTAGGAGGGTGACCAGTGTGAGGGGAAATCCCCTCACGAAAGGTGCTACACCTCTCCAAGGACGGCGGTTCGGATTCTTTATCAAAATCCACTGTCAGGTGAATTTTACCCTTGGGCACCTGGATACTCTAGGTGGTGGCAAGGGTAGCCTTCAGTCTAACAAGTGTTTCTTGGATCACAAGTAGGAGCTCCATTGATCAGTTGTTAGCACCTCGGCGTCCAAGGTGCGAATGAATAATCACACATTCCAAGAAATTTTCATATGATGTATGACAACTCTTGTCCAATTACACAGCACGGTTACCAAAGTTGGTTGGTTTGTTCTGTCAGAAATTCTCAGAATGACAATCTTGACCCGCCTACAAACGTCAAAATGAGCAGCTTGGGGACTTCGCAAGCGGCTTCGTATCTGCACATGTTTGGGTGTATTAATTACCTAACAACAAAATCGTGAATAAAATTAAGGAAATAATAGTCTTCGTTTTTTAAATGGCGGATACGGAAGCGTTGAGGCGCTAGTTGAGTATTATTTCTATCTTGCACGTGCAAGTTAGCTTTCTTGGGCGGATTACTGTGAAAAACAAAACACACTTGTCGCGTGGGTTTCCCGGACACGTGCTAAGAATTTAACGTTCAACATTGTCACCTCCCTTGATGCGTTTATCCAATGTTTGCATGCGAGCGCATACCACGATGGCATGTCCCTGCGCCTATTTAGTATTTACCTGCAGAGTGCAGACCATGCGAACCTGCAAGGCCTAAAACCCCCTGCACACAATTAAATTGAACATTTTGCCTCATATAATACAGAAATGATTTAGTTTTGTAAGCAACAGATGGAAGTTGAAAGTGGAACGCTAACTTCGAAAGGCAAACGGAAAAAGGTACAGATAAAAACTCGTCAGCGTAAATTATTGTTGTTCTAAAAATTAAACAAGCATGACACCTTCTGGCGGTGGCCAGCGTGGAATTTAAGAGAAGTGTGTGGGAGTCTGGGTTACCTATGGAAAAGATGTGGTGTCGACTGTCGAGCCCAGTCAGCTCACCCACCGCAAATATTGCCTCCCCATTCCAAACTACCAGTTACGGTTTCAAATCCGGTTGCGTAACTTACGGGAAGGGGGGGAGGCACCTGCACTGACATCATCCTATACTCTATATCAATGTACCAATGTGTAACTGGTCTTAGTTCAGAGTACATTTTTTTCAAACATATCTCGGGGGGGGGGGGGGGTGGTAGGCCAGTACTAGGCTAGGTAGCCTAAGTCCACCTGGATTTTGAGGCCAGGATAGCCAATGGTAGCAAGGAGTCTTCCAATAGTACCAGAGTCTTAAGGTCGGCAGTAGATGCCAATTTCCTGGCACCGCACCTGCAGTCCTGTCTTGAGTCTTTTAAAGAATTTTTGTGGGGTGGGGAGGGTGTGGTGGTGGTATTGGACGTGTCCACCTACGTTGAAGATTTGGTGTGTGTGTGGGGAGGGGGGGGGGGGGGTTAAATTGATGCTAGCCACTGCCAGATGAATAATCAATTAAAATATGACAGAATATGTACTTTTATTGCCACTGTGTGATATCTTTCAATTCTACAATCTTTTTATTGCAAAAAACCGAAAACCAACCTATAAACCGAGTTTTTTTTTTACAAAACCGAACCGAACCGAAAAAAACGCACACTCAGGGGGGGGGGGGGGGAGGGGGGGCGCTAAAAATTTGCAAGACATGACGTCCTATTTTTTATTCAGCTCCTTTTTACACCCACCCACCCCTACGTGCAAATTTTCTACTACCGTTCTCAGACACCCACCCCCACTCTCCCATTAAAATCCAAAATAAACTTATAAACTTAGTAGGCACAGCTGTCTTTAGTTGGGTTTCATAATTTTCTTAAACTGGTACCATCAATTTAAACCTCTGTGGGCTGCTGTTGGCCCCAATCTACAAATGACAAGCTGTTCATTATCAGGCTTGGCCAGAGCAGGTGTACATATACGGGAACAAATTTTCATTTGAATTGTTCTGTCAGTATTCTCAGGTGTTTGCTACTTTCCTCTTCTATCCATACAAATTCTATTAATAAATAAATAACTTGGGTTGAATTTAGTGCATCAGAGAGAATTTTCTCAAAATATTGTCTGCACATTTTCTACATTTCGAACAAGACACCCATCCCCTACTAACGTGTGACATTTTCCCAGATTAAGCCCAATATTCTCACATATAAAGAAGCCTCCTGATGTAGTATTTATGTTAAGAGTGTGATGTACAGTACGTGGAGAGTGGATTGTAACGAAATCACCCGCGGAGTGGAGTTATCACCCAAGCTATAACTTTCAAATTTTGTACATATCGACAAAAAACACAGCAATGTTTGTTTCAGTCGATGGACCTCCGGGTTTAACCCGTAGGTCCATTGGCTGAAACTTTGCTGGTGCTGGTTGTGCTTTGCAAAACATTTGCAATTATTGCACGGGTGGAATCTCCACTCTGCGGGTGATTTAGTGATAATACACTCTCCACGTACTGTGTACAACATCATCTTTAAGGTTTGAAACACAAATGATGGTATATATTAGCTGATATATTGATATATTTTTAAAAAATTAAAAAAAACTGCACAAGATGGAAATGCACATTTTTGGCGCACTCAAAAGACCCACCCACCCCCACGTCACGTCTTGCAAATTTTTGGTGCCCCCCCCCCCCCCCCCAGGATCCCCCCTCCCCCTGGAATAACTACTGTTAATTTTGTTTATTGGATTTTAAAGCCACTTTCGACAGCCAGGGTCACCTCGTGTAGGACAGTTTTAAAGGAGGAAAAAGCCGGAGTACCCGGAGAGAACAGCCGATCAACGGCGAGCAACTGTCCGACTCCCCAACCTACTAACTCCATACAAGCGGGGTTAGCATTGGTTGAAGACTAGTGCTCTATCGACGTGCAGTACGTCTGAGCACACAGCGTCACATTGCCCCTACATGGGCAATCGGGTTGAAGATCCTTGCCGAAGGACACAATGCAGTTACCCATGGCGGGGTTCGAACCGTGGACCTTTCGGTTTGAAGTCCAATACCATAATCACTGATCTACACCCACTGGATTTCAGTTGTAATCCACTATCTATAGTCCAATTACGTATGGTCGGCACTTGGTGTACTCGACAGATCCGACTCGATAACCAGCATTCACAGATTGAAGGAAATTACATTTTTTTGTGAGCAAATTCGAAAAGAGAGGCCCCAAGGGTCTTTAATCGCACACCTGAGAAAGTTGGTTCTAAGAAATTTTCAGTTAGTCATGGTTCATCAACAATACAGAGGAATGAAAGGCAAGTTTTATGGAAAAACACCAGGGAATGGATTTGAACAAACTTGAACCCAACTTGCTTCCTCTTCCTGCCCCCCCCCCCCCCCCCCCCCCCCATAGAGACCTCAGATATTAAGCCAGGGACTGGAATTGAACAAAATTGAATCTTATCTCCCTAGCGATTTTATATACCAAATATGACATACTTCTAACTGGTGGATCTGAAGAAGAAGGATTTTAAAGAAATGTCCTCAGATTGCACTAGTTAAACATTGGGCTCCAATAGAGAGCCAAACAATTAACCCAGGGATAGATTTGAACAAACTTGAATCTGACCGCGTGGAAATGTTGTATACCAAACATGAAAGCATTCTACGGAAGCGTTGAGGCGTCAGTTGAGTATTATTTCTTTCTTGCACGTGCAAGTTAGCTATCTTGCATCTGCAAGTTACTATCTTGCACGTGCAGGTTAGCTATCTTGCACTGGCAAGTTACTATCTTGCACGTGCAGATATCTTGCACCGGCAAGTTACTATCTTGCACGTGCAGGTTAGCTATCTTGCACGTGCAGGTTAGCTATCTTGCACGCAAGATAGCTAACCTGCATGTGCAAGATAGTAACTTGCAGGTGCAAGATAGCTACCTTGCAGGTGCAAGATAGAAATAATACTCAACTGGCGCCTCAACGCTTCCGTGGCATTCTGAGTGGTGGATCTGAAGAAGATTTTTAAAGAAATTTCCTCATATTGTACCAAGTTAAAATTCGGGCTCCCATAGGTAGGGAGATAAAACTACATGATCATTGTAGGGACCCGACACGAATTTTTGCCCAAATATGTTGATATAACCATCGATTATGAATAGTGTACAACAGATATGAATTCACACTCAACCCAACTTCAAGATGATACACGCTAAAAACTAAAGTGTTAAAAACTACACTTGAAGTGCTGTATTTAACACTTACTAAGTGCTGAACTAGCACTTTGTTCAAGTGTGGATATCCCAGAACTTGACAGGTGTTGACAATAATACCATTTGACAAGTGTAATGTCGCGACACTTAAAAGGAAACAACGCAGATGACGCGGATCAGGCTCGAACTCTCGAGTCTGATCCGCGTCATCTGTGTTGTGTCCTTTTAATTATGTACCCACCAAGCGCAAATCAAATTATGGACGATTCTGGAAGAACCACCAATGCTAGACACATGGGAAGTGCCATCCATTCAAGTTTCAGATGTCTGACGATTGTAATGTCTAAGTGCTTGAAGCATTGCACTTTGAGTGTTAAAATCAAACCCTAAGAGTTAGAATGGTTTAACACCTTGAAAGTGTCAGTTTTAACACTTTAGTTTTTAGTGTGTATAGACCGACAAGCCACTAATTGAGAAAATAACGAATATAATACCAGAGATGTGGCTAGAGGGTTTCAATTGGGGGGGGGGGGGGGTGCCACCGGTGTAAATTCCAACTGTGAGTGGTTTCGATAGGTGGTTGCACTGCAGCGCAGGGTGATGTGATATCTTTTAACCCTTTAACCAACGAATCGCCCGCATCCGCCCGCGTAATATGCAAATAAAGCTGCTGAAAAAATATTATTTTTCGAACAATTTCAACAAAACCATATCATGTGACCCCTCTTTGGAACGAGCTCGTCGAGCTCGTTCCAAAGAGGGGTCACATGATATGGTTTTGTTGAAATTTTTTTTAAAAATTTAAAAAATGATATTTAAAATAATGAATTTTGAAATCGTCTGCGTTGGGTAAAGGGTTAAAGTGATTATATATATATATACACATGCTTATGAACCCTTCTGAAAATTTTCACTAGTCCTGAAACGGAAAAAGCATCATTTATAATGTGTCTGGGTCAGAATATTTACCGGATTGGTGTCAGAGTCGAAATTTTGAGCCAATGTCAACTTTAAAGTAGGAAATTTGAAACTCAAGTTTCCAGTTGGAAATAAAAGATCAAAATTTCTCATCATTAAGTTGGAATTTTAATTTTTTTCATGAACAATGTTACTTTATTGAATTTTCAACTATTTGATTTTTGACCTCGGAATTTTCAACTACTGAAAAAAATACTCCTATCTGGGAGGGGGGGTGAAACACCCCCCCCCCCCCCTCACCCCCTGTCGCCACATCTCTGTATAATACCGCTGATCACTTGGAAAAGTGTGAAAAGTGAGTTGAAATATGCAATTTACAATGACATTTCGCATTTATCTGTGTGCTAGTACATGGAATGGACATAACTCCACATACTGGCATCGAATACATCACAATATGTACCAAGTATATCTTGTAATGCGGGCAAATAATCTGAATTTGGTGTATGGAAAATTACTTCATTTTACGATTTTACTGTGGGGCAAATTACCGCCATTTTGATCTCTGTTTCAGTTACCAGCACACAATGCTTGGTCAAACAGAACTACTTTTTGTGACCTTTTAGCGAAGTTATATTCGTGTAGACCCCTTATATAGTGTAGCCTATTACTCCGCTTATATGTACGTGTTTTTCAGGACACATCAGTGCGGTTTAACCCTTTACCTAACATAACGGCCAAAACCGGCCAGCGCTATTCTCAAAAATCGCCAATTAATTTTCATTATTTTTTTCATTTTTTGTCTCAAAAACATAGGTTATGACCCCCTCGTTGGAACGAGCTCGTTCCAACGAGGGGTCATAACGTATGTTTTTGAGACAAAAAATGAAACAAATTAGTTATTCAAGAATTATTTTTGCAAGTGTCGTCTGCTTTTCAGGTTAGGTAAAGGGTTAAAAAAAATATTACATAGAGGATATTCACGAAAATTTGATGAATACCGAAAATATCTCGTGAGTGGCTACAAAGAAATATGAGGATCTTCACGAGCGACGCAGTCGCGAGTGAAGATCCTCATATTTCTTGTAGCCACGAACGAGATATTTTCGGTATTCATCAAATTTTCGTGAATTTTCTTTTTATTTAATGCTCTACGACTACAAACTCTCCAATTTGTGGCCTTTATTTGCCATTAAGGCGCAAAATTTATGCGCCGAACCGGCGTCCATACAAAAATTACAACAACCAAACTCCAACCATTGGAATGTGTGAATATCCGCACAAAAAGTAGTCCCGTCTTATTTCTCCCCTAACTTTACGATTTACCAAGGCTGGCGAATTGAAATAATCGCAATGTGTTTCGAAGAAATAGAACAATAACAAAAAACACCACTTTCTTATTTTCAATAACAAGACACGTCATTTTATTTTTTTTGAACTCAATGCACTGAAGACGTGTGAAGTTGAACTGAAGAAATTTGAAAGTGATTTCGGCTTTTCGCTGGAAGGTGAATGAGAAAGTCAAACTTTGAAACCGCTGATTTAATGAATTGATTTAGTCACTGTCACTATCAATTATTCGAATTCGTTTGTATTTGGGACTCTGGAATTCATTACTGATGTGCTGACTCGTTTAAAGTACATGTGATTCGTCATCCGAACCTACGATGAAATATCGATTTCTAAATATCATTTTGATATTTCGTTTTGCCGACCGACAGGGGAATATGACTTAATTTTTCAGCGTGAATTGATGCCTGAGCATTAAATAAATGTGTATATCTTTTTTTTGCAATACAGTGTAAGTTCATTCGAACAATATTGCCCACAGAATCATTATGGCGCATCTACACGTATACATTAAACCATGGATATAAATTTGAAATGCCAGTTTGCTAAGGCTGTAACGTTACTGTATCCATATAGTATAACACCCACAATCATTCAATATACGGATACGTTTATCAGTTAATATTATTACTAATAGTGTGCGTGCAGAAAAGACAGTGGGTGGCGGGGAGGGACTCTATCACTGTAAAGTCATAATTCAAAACATCACGGCACGCATGTAATAATGACAAGCGACTAGTGTACTGCAGTCCCGCACCCACCCACCCCCCCCCCCCCCCCCTGTTCACTTCGTGGACATCGTGCAAAACCGAAAACTGACCGCTTCAGTGACCAACTTCAGGCTTGCTGTCTTCAAAATGTTGCGTAATCCATTTATTGTTCACCAAGTCTGAGTTTTGGTAACCTATAGTTTGTTCCCCTGTACTTCATTCAGGTAAGCCATTAGGTAACCTAAATATATATGCATTGCAACCATGTGGTATATGAACTTTCTTGCTCCTATGAGTAATATCCTGATGAATGGAGATGAATCCGTAGAAACAATAATGAGGTTGTTTTGATTCAATAATAGGGATGCGGACCGCACCGCAAAAAAGCGGTGCGGTCCGCGGTCCAGGGCCGTACCTTGGACCGGTCCGCCGTCATTGGTCCGCTTTGGACCGGTCCACACATAGCGGTCCGGTACTGGACTGGTTCGCAGACTTTAATACATAGATGTATGTCTAGCCTTAGCACTGGGGTTATCTGGTACGGAAATCCGAAGCTCCAAATCATCAGTCAATAGACTCAATACATAGTGTACCAAACATCAGGTCATCTGGTGTGAGATCTCATAACATCTCGTCAGATACATTCTTTGATGTCGGTGACATCAAACGACAGTGACTACCGTATACCGCATCTATCTTTTGATTCCACCGACTTCAGAGAATGCCCTGATTGGAACGCTCTTGGTTTAGTAAAAACTAACAATCTTCAATCACAACGATGTCACATGGCAAACATACACTGACTTGAATGTTGGGCCGCTGAAAGATGCCAAGTGGTTCCAAATAAATCTTTTTTTTTTTAATTCTGTAACTCTACCTACCGGTCGTTTGTTTAAAATATATGCTGAGTCAAAAAACAAAGTATAATAGAAACAAATGTGAAAAATAGCATAAATGATGAAATATAATATACTACTCAAAGTTTGCTAAGTAAGTATTTGATACATTAATGTGAAATTTTCTTGTGACACATTTGCTATATTTTTAGTGGATACGATTGAGGAATGTATTGAGATGGTCCCCAGTGTTTAATTTAGGTCTCTTGACAGGCAGACTTTTAGTGACAGTCATGGAAAGCATGTACCCCTTGATTTCCATGATGTTTCCGTGTACTGTCTAAATGTGCATGAGATGTGTAGGGTATTCAGTCTTCATTTCAACACAAACCCTTGTGATTTAATGATTGAATATGGCGAATGCAAATGTGAGAAGACAGTTGTCTGAAGCAGAAATGTGGTGTGCTGTAGGGATGGTGGAACAAAGGCTACCCATCGTCAGGTTGGTGAAGCCCTTGGTGTGCACTATACGGTGATCACCAGAGCCTGGGCAAGATTTCAGCAGTGTGGCACACCAGTCAGACGGCATGGTGGTGGAAGAGACTGTGCAACATCTGCAGCTGAAGACCGGTTTTTGATCATTCAGGCCCGTAGGAACCGCTTTGCCACAGCAACCCAGCTTCGCAGTGACCTTCAGAATGCATCCGGGGTAAATGTTTCGACGCAGACTATCCGGGCAAGGTTGCACGAAGGTGGTCTCCGATCGAGAAGACCATGTATTCGCATCCAGCTGTCCCAGAACCACCACCAGACACGATATGAATGGGCCATGGATCACGTCGGATGGAGCAGAGAAGATTGACGACCTGTCCTTTTTACAGATGAGTCAAGGGACTGCCAAGACAACACAGATAGGTGTTCTAGGATATGGAGAATACCAGGATAGCGATTTCAAGCAGCCAGCATTGCTGAGCATGACCGCTATGGTGCAGGGTCAATAATGGTTTGTGGCGGCATCAGCTGGGATGGACGTACAGAGCTCTGTGTCCTTGACCGTGGTACATTGACTGCAAAGCGGTATATTGATGAGATCCTAGATGCCCACGGCAGATTGTATGCAGGTGCAATGGGTGATAGATTCATTCTGATGGACGATAATGCCCGTCCTCATGTTGTCCGGGAGTACCGACAGAGGGATGGGATTGAGCGTATGGACTGGCCAGCAAGATCCCCTGACCTCAATCCAATCGAACATGTCTGGAATGAGTTGCAGCTTGCAATTTCAGTCCGTCCAGTTCAACCAAGAAGTTTCAGGAGCTTGGTGCCATGCTGTCCAAGAATGGAACAACATCCCACAAAGGAACCTGACTGGGAACACGAGAAGGCGTTGTCAAGCTGTAATTAACAATAATGGGTCTCATACTCGATACTGAACCCATATCAGTTCGCTCCGTCAACTTTTTGGCAAATTTGAAAAATTTCCTCTTTTACCAATAATATCCATTTTCCATGGTTATCGTATTCAAAAGCTAAAAAATAATGTCAAACACAAACAAAATCTTAATTGCTGTACTTAAATCATTAAAGATATAATTAAATATAAAATATATACACTTTTCATAACAATATTACAACTAAAACGTAAAACAGGTAGTTGGATATACCTGGTGCTTAGCAAACTTTGAGTAGTCTAGTTCTAATGCTGCAGCATGTTTGTGGACAAGAAGTCGTGCAAAGAGTTTAGTGACATGTTGTCGTTGTCCACCCAACCGTGTGTACAATTTTGCTACTGATTTCAAAATAGCACGTGCTACCCGAGCTTGTCAAATTGAATGGGTGACCGACGATTTTCTTTGTGTTATGTTGTGCTAGAGAGCCCGGGTTATTGAGAAAACACGCTAGTTTTTGTCTTCCGACATTTTAAAAAATGCCATGGTTAACCGAAAATCAGAGGCTGCGTGCTAAAGGTATGCACGAGGCTGGAATACCTCCAGATGAGCTCGCTGCTGAGTTCGGAGTCACTGTGGCCACTATTTCCTGTCTCATTTGAAGGTATAGAACCACTGGATCAACTGCCGACCGACCGCGTTCGGGTCGACCAAGAGTTACGACCCCTGCACAAGACCGTCACATCAAGACGGCTCACTTGCGGGATCGCTTCCGTCCGGCGACGAGGACAGCAGCAATTACTCCTGGTAGAACTAACAACAGAATCAGTGCACAAACTGTCCGCAACAGACTCTCTGAACACGGCATCCGCAGTAGGCGTCCATACCATGGACTAATCCTTACCCAACGTCATCGTGCCGTCAGAATGGAATGGGTACGTCAGCGTGTTCGCTGGACTCAGCAGCGTTGGGTCACAGTTCTTTTTAGTGATGAATCACGATTTTGTCTACGGCGCGCTGATGCTAGGGCAAGAGTGTATCGCGTACGAGGAGAATGGTTTTCTGATGCTTGCGTGCAGGAATGCAACCGTTTCGGCGGGAGAAGTGTAATGGTTTGGGCAGGAATTTCCTTGCACCATCGAACGCAGTTCATCTTCATCGATGGTAATCTGAAAGGACAGCGATATAAGGACGAAATTCTTAACACTGTTGTTGTCCCGTTATTCAACGATAACGTCGGATTGTAGTTATTCCAGCAAGACAAGGCCCGATGTCATGTGCCGCATATCAGTCGTGACTTTCTTGAGGAGCAGAGCATCGAACGTCTTCCCCGGCCCCACTTTCGCCAGATTTGTCGCCAATTGAGAATCATTGGGATCAATTGGACCGTTGGGTATGGCTTCATGATCTTCAGACGTTAGGCGATTTACGTAATGTTCTAAGGCAGGGGTGGAACGCAATACCACAGGGTGACATCCAGAGACTTATCAGGTCCTTGCGCCGTCGATGTCTTTCCATCCAAGAGGCAAACGGTGGACATACACGCTATTGACTGCATGTGTGGACTTTTCATTTCACTCCATGTCTGAATTGCGACGTTCTAACGTGATGCTGGCAACAGTAAGAACATGACATTATGCAAATTCATACGGCTAGACTCGAAATATGAATTTACAATAATTTGTTTTGGATTAAAGTCGATAATACTAAACAAAAATTGCTCCTCAAAGTTTATTATACTTTCTTTTTTGACTCAGTAAAGTATAACCAGTTGTTAATATTTATAACAATAATGGCGCCTTCTGGAGAGTCGAATGATACTCAGTCTAGTGAAATTAGTGAATCGCCCAGTAATTCTAATACAGCGACAAGTACCGGAACGATATCAAAACACAGGACACTACGGGACTCGCACCCGACAAAATATTCTTTCCCAGTATATGGGTATCTGTATTCAGAAAAGAATGATGCAGCTGGTGTTGTCCGATGTGTAAAATGTGAGGAAAAAATATAGAAAAGTGGTGGTGGCCAGTCCAACTTAAAAAAAAAACATTTTAAGATGCACCATAAAAACTTTTTCTACACAGTGATTGAACCACCAGCCAAAAGACACACGTCCCTGTTGAATTCTGTAAAAAAGACATCCTCAACTGCATCATCTTCCGAATCTATCCCGTTTCCACAAGGAATTGCAGTCGGTTAATCCGAGTTCTGGTCAGAAGAATACAACAAGAAAGAGAGTCTTCGATACGCGCAATGTAAACGGAATCTCGCTGAGATATGTTCAGACATTCACCGGTATCTATAGTGAATGACCCTGGATTTCTATACTACTTTTACACATTCAATCCAAGATTCATAGTTCCTTTGAGAGGGGGCGCGGCTGCGTTGCGGTAACCGGTTCTCGTTAGATCACCTAAGTTAAGCAACATCGAGCCCGGTTAATCCTCGGATGGGTGACCGTCTGAGCGATCGATTTGGACTCCCGCGCTGTGCCCTTGGGCAAGGCACTTAACCCCCACTGTCCACATGGGGGCATGATGACGCCGTGTACTGGGGCGTACTGCACGTCGATGGTACGCACGTCTTCAATCAACCTAACCCTGTCTGTGCGGCAGTGCGGAGTTACGATGTTGGGGGCTGGCAGCAGCTCGTCGTTGCTCGGTGGTTCTCTCTGGGTACTCCGGCTTCCTCCACCCGTAAAACTGCCACGGTCATGATTAGCCATTCGTGCATAAATATGTGACCTTAAACACCAATAAATAAATAAATAGTTCCTTTGAGAGACACGATGGACAATGAGATCACAAAACTATACGACGATAGGAAGGCTACAGCGCAGAAACTATTTGAAAAAACATCACATACTTCTGTGCCACTGTTGACACATATGGTCATCTAAGGCAATGCATTTATATCAGTTTGACTGTACATTTCATTTCAAATTCATGGGAATTAGAGAATGTTAGACTTGGTGCTGTATCTTTTCCCGGAGAACACCAAGGGGAAAGTATCGCTGACAATGTTCTCGAAATGTTGGGCACATGGGAGCTGACAAGATACAAGTTAGCAGCGGCAGCATGCGACAATGTCAGTTCGAACATCAAATGTTGCAGCGACTTCTTACACGCTGAAAGATGTCCATGCCTCGGCCATGTTTTGAACTTAGCTGTACAAGATGGATTTAATCTGTGGGGTGTACTTGAAGCCATAGACCGTTATAAGAAACTGGTGATGCATTTCTGCAAGAGCAAGGCCCTGCTTGATAAAATGGAGGATGTACTACGAGAAAAGAAACTTAAGACATTGAGACTCATTCATGATGTATGTTCCCGATGGAACTCAATATATTTAATGTTGTCAAGTCTTTTGGAACTCAGAGACATTATAAGTATTATAAGTCGAGTATTAGTAAAATAAATGTCATTCGCATAATTCTTATGTCATTCTGGTGTCATTCCGTGTCATTCTGTGTCATTCCGGTGTTTAGGAGGACCCGTAGTTGCTACTAGTGTACCAGGTGAATGCCTTTTCAGTATTACTTCAATACAAAATCGTCTGTTACCCGATACAGTAGCTAAGTTATCATTTTTGCATGACAATGTTGGGAAGCGCCACCTTCCCAAATACCTACGGATTCGTAGTTTGTGCACCTGCGGCAATTGCAAGCGTCTCGACTCTCGTCCAAGAAGAAGGATTTGAAAACCTATGAAATGCCTGACTGACAAGGAATAAGGTTTCGTAATTCCAATGTGTAATGGTATGCATATTGCTAGTGACAATGACTGATGTTAGACAAGATAGCGAATTAGGAATTACCATGTCAAGTTGTCAACTAACCCTTAGATGCTCATATACATTTCAGTGTACTGGGGATAGATTCCAAATCGCGATATAGCCTATAGTTGGCAATATCTAACTTCAAGTCACTACATCCAATACCGAATACCGGTACGCATACCTGCATGTCGGAAATTGACCAATATATCTGTAATATGTCAAGTGCCAATGCTAAGAACAAAACAGTTTTGTGTTGAAAGACTTGGAGCATTTGCACCATCTGTCTTTAAGTTCTTAACCCAATCAAATACTATTTAAGGAATAGTGCATGGCTTCGAGTTGACTACGCCCATATAGTGCCCAGTGAGGTGGTGTAGTTCCCGACGCGAAGCGGGGGGAACTACACCACCTCACCACTGGGCACTATATGGGCGTCGTCAACGACAAGACATGCACTAATCCTAATATTATATCGAACACCCATCAAGAAAAACATCTGTCCGATTTGTTAATCTATTACCAAGGTAGCAGCCCTACCAACTAGCGTTATACAGAAAAAAATACCATGTAGTTTTCAAAAAACAGTTTCTTCTTCCAAAACACGGCTTATGACCCCTCATTGGAAGGAGAATAACACACTCATTGCAATGAGGGAGTATAAGCTATGTTTTGGAAGAAAATTTTCCTTTTCTTTTTTTGGACAAAGCGAGCAGTCAAAAAGCAAATTGCACCACATTCTCGGTACGAAACGCTAACTTGGATTATTGATATGAGCAGAATACAAATTTTGAATCGGTCGGCAAGGGTAAACAAAACATTTTCCCCAAACGGAACTGTGTATTCTAGAATCGCGCAACACTCGAATAAAAGCTAAAATTTTCGAAATTTGACAACGCAGTTTGATAATTTCCACACATTTGTCACACATATACATTACCGAATGGGTCAGTACGGGATACAAAACTCCGAAGATTCAAATGAATTCCATTATTTATTCGTTTGCTGCCAAAACATACAATTAAATAGGCGAAATAATATGAGCAGCGAAACAAACGATTTTTCATATCCGGATGCGTTCTCATGAAAGTTGTACCCAGGTATGGATCATTCTCTTCGAAACGAGATATGGATCATCTTCTCAGGGAAAATGTGACTTCAACAATGGAAAAGCGATACATTTCTCCACAACGATTTCTTTCCGGGTCGTTTTGTGGATGTTGTGCCTCTGTAAATCGATATTTAAATTAAGCCTGATTAAGTTTTATTCGCCCAGTATGAAAAGAAAACTGATATAGTAGTATGCTAAAAATAGAAAACGTGTTGTGCCTGGGTGTAGTGCCTGGTCAGTTCTGTGGGTGCAAACTACACGAAACAGGGGTGCAGCATTCGTCCAAGCGGGAGCCTAGAAGGTCACGTGAGATATAATATATGATATATATGATTGGGTTAAGAACTTAAAGATAGATAGTGCAAATGCTCCAAGTCTTTCAGCACTTTCAGCACTAATAACATTTATTATGCCTCACCTTTGTAACATCTGCCGTGATTGGTTAATTTGACACCTTCTAAAAGTCATAGTACTGGAGTTTGGGGGCAAAACACGGGTACTATCGGAACGTTTTTTCCCTGGAGACAAGAGAACGAAGAAAATGTAAGCTCCACTTCCATTGATCAGCGTCGATTGGAATTTCTCAACACCAAACGCTGGCTCCGTGTTCGTTTAACTTTTTTCGTCACCGGTAGACACAAACTTACCAACAAATGGGCATCTTCAATGGGTGTGTTTTCAATTTTAACTGCAAACAATGAATTCAAAAGAATCAGAAATATTAAAAACTCACATGTTGTTCACCACCTCAGTGAATCCTGAATATGAGTTATGACCTCAATCAACTATATTTCCACAAGTTTATTAATCCCCGTCCTCACTGAACCTCCGCCTCAAGTTCAAAATAAATTGTTTCACTCCTCTTAATTCTATCAACTGCCGTCGTCCGAGAAACATGAATTTATATTCCATTAATTTATACCACTTATCACACAAGCTTTAACAATGAATTATAACATGAACAGCTGTAAACACTGGCATTTGTTGATATGGAAACTCCCAAAACGACGGCACTTGTGACAAATCATTTTCGAAGAGACGTCATTCGTTTGAAATGACGTCATGTTTTTGGATTCGACTACATTGTAGTTACAAGATTGATGGCATGCTACAGTTAACGCTTAACAGTGAACGTTATTTTTTGTTCGGCATAATAAAATAATTAGAACGTTTCTTTTCATGTTCTATCGGTCGATAGTACCTGAGTTTGAGTGATTTCTGAAATAAAACCTTCAGCAGCTTCGCTGCTTCAGGTTTTATTTCAGAAATCACACAAACTCAGGTACTATCTACCGATAGAACATGAAAAGAAACGTTCTAATATTATATTAGTCTGTAGTTCACGTCTCCGCTAACCTCCACATGCTACATGTATATGACATATTGCATGTGCATGATAGCGGGAAACATGAACTACAGACTCCACAGGGAGTCACAGTTACAAGCTGTAAGTACGTTTATTCTCTCTCTAACTTCTCTATAATGATGGATATGAGAAAATATTTCAAAATACACTTCACATTTCCACAATCAGCATACAATGTATTATTTGAACTTCGTGTGCAGGGAAAGGTGATCTCAAAACTAAGGAATGGAAAAGCGGGAGATGTGGACGAAATTCCTAACGAGTTTCTCAAAAAGAGGGAAGAGGAACTCAGTGAAAGCCTAACTGCCCTCACCAGTCTAGCCATAGGAAAACAAGAGGTCCCAAAAGAATGGAGAGAAAGAAAAATGACATTTATTCACAAAAAGGGGGAAAAGGACGTTTGGGATAATTATCGAGGGATCTCTGTCAGTAGCCACATTGGAAAAGTCCTTATGGGAGATTAGAGGAGGTGATTGAGGAGAAGGGTATGCGGAGAAATTCAGAATGGCTTCAGGAAGGGAAGGAGAGTCACTGACCATCTTTTCCAGCTATCCCAGATGATAGAAAAAAGCAAAAAAAGAAAAAGATGTTTATGACCTTTTTTGGATGTAAAGTATGGAGGGAGCGCATGTGGCGAAAGGTTGAGGCTGTGGTCTTGGGAGGGAAGTTTGTTGGAATTCTGAAAGCATTATATAATAAGTGAAAAAAGAAAGTATAATAGAAACAAATGTGAAGAAATAGCATAAAGGATGAAATATAATAGTTCTAATGTTACATGTTTTTGGACAAGAAGTCGTGCAAAGAGTTTAATGACCTGTTGTTGTCCACCCAACCGTATACAATTTAGCTACGGATTTCAAAATAGCACGTGCTCACCGAGAATGTCAAATTGAATGGGTGACCGACGATTTTTTTCTTTCTGTTATATTGTGCTAGAGAGCCTGGGTTATTGAGAAAACACGCTAGATTTGTCTTCCGACATTTTAAAAAATACGAAGGTTAACCGAAAATCAGAGATCGCGTGCCATTAGTATGCATGAGGCTGGAATACCTCTAGATGAGCTCGTTGCTGAGTTCGGAGTCACTGTGGCCACTATTTACCGTCTCACTGGAAGGTATAGAACCACTGGATCTACTGCCGACCGACTGCGCTCAGGTCGACCAAGAGTTATGAACCCTGCACAAGACCGACACATCAGAACGTCTCACTTGCGGGATCGTTTCCTTCCGGCGACGAGGACAGCAGCAATTTCTCCCGGTAGAACTAACAATAGAATCAGTGCACAGACTGTCCGCAACAGACTCGCCGAACACGGCATCCGCAGTATGCGTCCATACCACGGACCAATCCTTATCCAACGTGATGTACCGTCAGAATCGAATGGGAAAGTCAGAGTGTTCGATGGACTCAGCAGCGTTTGGAGCACAGTTCTTTTTAGTGATGAATCACGATTTTGTCTAAGGTGCGCTAATGCTAGGGAAAGAGTGTATCGCCGACGCGGAGAACGGTTTTCTGATGCTTGCGTGCGGGAATGCGACCGTTTCGGCGGGGGGTGGGGGGGGGGGGGGGGGGGGGGGGGGTAGTGTAATGGTTTGGGCAGGAATGTCCTCGTACCATCGAACGCAGTTGATCTTCATCGATGGTAATCTGAATGGACAGCGATATAGAAACGAAATTCTTAACACTGTTGTTGTCCCGTTGTTCAACGCAAACGTAGGATTGCAGTTATTCTAGCAAGACATTGCCCGATGTCACGTGACGCGTATCTGTCGTGACTTTCTTGAGGAGCAGAGCATCGAACTTCTTCCCTGGCCCCCACTTTCGCCAGATTTGTCGCCAATCGAGCATCTTTGGGATCAATTGGACAGTCGGGTACGACTTCATGATCTTCAGACGTTAGGCGATTTACGTAATGTTCTAAGGCAGGAGTGGAACGCAATACCACAGGGTGGCATCCAGAGACTTGTCAAGGTCCATGCGCCGTCGATGTGTTGCCATCCAAGAGGCAAACGGTGGACATACACGCTATTGACTGCATGTGTGAACTTTTCATTTCACCCCATGTCTGAACTGTAACGTCCTGACGTGACGCTGGCAACAGTTAGAACATGAAATTATGCAAATTCATACAGCTAGACTGGAAATATGAATTTACAATAATTTGTTTGGGATTAAAGTCGATAATACTAAAAAAAATTGCTCCTCAAAGTTTATTATACTTTCTTTGTTGACTCGGTATATAAAGATGTACAGAGTGAACGTGACCTGGGTAACATAACAACAAAACGTGTTCCTATGGAGATAGGCCTAAAACAGGGGTGTATCCTTTCGCCAATTCTTTTTGCATTGTACATCAAAGTTTTAGAAGATGAACTCCCGCGAGGGGGTAGCAGTTGGGTACTTAAAAATCCCAGGGCATTTTTTTGCAGACGATATGATGCTGGTGTCAGAAAGCGAAGAGGGGCTAGCTTGTCGAGTAATGCCGCAGCGCTAGAAGCAATCAGGAGTGAGCCTGGGTGGATGAGGATCAAGAACAGGATAGACTTACTGAAACTCACTGATTCTCGGTTAACTTAAGTATTTGATAAATCTCCCCGACAGCTGATGGTGTAAATAATGTTTCAGAGTATTTTCAACTCAAATATCAAGACAGGGAGGAAGGTCCAAGTGGGGAGCTAATAGAGAACTACTCATTGGAGATCTCGGACGTGGACGTAGGGGCAATCCAGGGTAAAACAATTGCCAGAGAAAGGGTTATGGAGGAGGTAACCTCAATTGGCGAGAGGGGGTCAAATCAAAGAGGTCTTTGGGTGGCCTGCGTGAGAAAGAGAAGCCTGGTTTTGAAGAGAACCTTGATGGCACCTTTGGGGGTCACTGTTTTCAAGCTGAGGTCGCAGTCCCTGGAGCTGAGGGGAAAAAGTGGGAAAGCAGTGAAAAGTAGTGCCATATGTGTAATTTAGGCGTGGTAGAGACCCTGGAACACTTTCTTCTTGAATGCCCAAAATACCAGCCTAACAGAATAATATTCACTCGGAGTATAATGGGGAAGTGGGATGGGAGAATGTGGTTAGTGGGTGACTCAAAGGAGAGGGTTAATATGCTAATCGGAGAGATTGCAAAGAATGGGGCAAGGGATGTCATCAAGCAGTTCGTCTCCGATTGTTGAGAGGAGAGAAGAAGCGTGGGAATAGGGAGGCAGTTGGGAGCACAGGGGTAACCAAGGCTTTTTCGCCCGAGAACCGCGATAAATCAGCGGCCAGCCAAAGGGTTATTATTATTATATGGCATGCCCAAAGTTACCAAGTTTGCCCGTCAGATGGCAGTAACTTGATGCTTTCTTTAACACAAACGCGTAGACCAATTCAATTATAAAATAAAGCAAATGTGTTATAATCTTAATTTGCTATTACCAAAAATAAGAATTTAACACATTTCACTTCATTCAAGATATTTTATGATTGGAACGGCCTAGAACCGGTCCAGGAAAGAATATCAGACCACCTAGGGTTGGACCAGACTGGACTGGACCACCTGTCCCCTTGACCACTGGTGGCCCGGTCCAGTCCGCTCCGTATCCCAATGCAATTCAGATACAAATTAGTTGTAATTATATCCTAATCTTGGTATGGGCTAGCATGCTGCAGAACAGCATGTCATCCATAATCACTATTTGTGGCAGAGACATGAATTATTGCCATTTCTTGATTTTGTACCTACATGTATGTTACATCTTTAGATGATCAACAGTTTAACTGGTTGAGTGCTGGAAACCCCTATCAGGGCTTTCAAAACAAGAGGTCCCATGGGGCCTGAGGCGTTCACCTGACAATTGTTGTTTAACCCTTTACCTAACATGAAAAGCAGACGACACTTGCAAAAAAAATTCTTGAATAACTTATTTTTTTCATTTTTTGTCTCAAAAACATAGGTTATGACCCCCCATTGGAACGAGCTCGACGAGCTCGTTCCAATGAGGGGTCATAACCTATGTTTTTGAGACAAAAAATGAAAAAAATAATGAAAATTAATTGGCGATTTTTTGAGAATAGCGCTGGCCGGTTTTAGACGTTACGTTGGGTAAAGGGTTGAAGAAAGATTTAGTTAGCATCAAAAGCTAGTTAATATTGCAGAGGAATGAAGTTATTTAATTATTTATATTTTTGTTGTCCACGCAAGATATTTGTTTTCTGGCACTGGAAAGAACCACAGAAAATAATAATGCACAGAATATAAACATAGGAACTTAATTTGAAATATCTTGAGCCCTTCCCTTCCACCACCAGGATGCTGTATACCAAATGTGAAAGCATTCTGACTTGTGGATCTGAAGAAGAAGATTTTTAAAGAAATTTCCTCACATTGCACCGAGTTAAAATTTGGGATACCATAGGAAGCCCAAATATTAACCCAGACACTCGACTTCAACAAACTTGAATCTCTTCCCACCCCCGCCCCAACTTACCCCACCCCTCTAGATTGTGTAGATTCTGGCTGGAGGATCTGAAAAATATTTTTAAAGAAATTTGCCCATATTGCACAAAGTTAAAAATTACGGCTACCATAGGGAGCCCAAATATTAACCTAGGAACCCAATTTGAACAATCTTGAATCTCACCTCCCCAGAGATGTTGTAAACAAATATGAAAGCATTCTGACTGGTGGATCTGAAGAAGAAGGTTTTTAAAGAAATTTCCTCACATTGCACCGAGTTAAAATTTGGGATACCATAGGGAGCCCAAATATTAACCCAGACACTCGACTTCAACAAACTTGAATCTCTCCCCACCCCCGCCCCAACTTACCCCCACCCCTCTAGATTCTGTATACAAATATGAAAGCATTCTGACTAGTGGATCTTTAGAAGATTTTTTTTTAAATTCCCTCATATTGCATATTGCAAGTTAAAATTCGGGCTACCATAGGGGGGGGGGGGGGCAAATATTAACCCAGGCACTCGATTTGAACCAACTTTAATCTCACCCCCTAGAGATGCTGTATTCCAAATAGGAAAGCATTGTGACTGGTGGATCTTTGGAAGAAGTTTTTTTCAGGAAATTCCCTCCTATTGTGGATCTAAAGAAGTTTTTTTCAGGAAGCTCCCTCATATTGCACCAAGTTAAAACTTGGGCTCCAATGGGGAACTCAAATATTAAAATATTAACTTAAGCACTCGATTTGAACAAACTTGAATCTGACTCCAATGATGTTGTATACCAAATATGAAAGCATTCAAACTGGTGGATCTGAAGAAGATTTTTAAAGATCATTCCCCATATTGCCCTGAGTTAAATATTCGGGCTCCTGTATTGAGTCCAAATATGAACCAAGTGGCTTCATTTTAACACATTTGTATCCCCTATGGATGCTTATACCAAATATCAAAAGATTCTGAACATGGGCGAATTTTTTTATAATTTTTGCAAATATGCTGACTCAGCATTTTTTCTCAATGCAATGTGAGAACAAGCAATCCCCTCAAATTTAACTGAAATCAGTTCAGCAGTTTTGGAAGAGAAGGTGCAAAACAAGAGTTCCCATGGCACTCACCTGACAATAGTTTAAGAAGGATTTAAATAGCAGCTATAGCTGGGTAACACTACAGAGGAATGAAGTTATTCAATTATTTATAACTTTATTGTCCATGACAGAAGATTTTTTTCTAGTACTGGGATGCTACCACAGAAATAATGCCCTGATTACCAGTAATGCAAAAGTTGGGAGCCCAAATATAAACCTGGGGACTTAACTTGAACAAACTTGAATCTGAGCCCTTTCCTTCCACCACCAGGATGATGTGTACCAAATGTGAAAGCATTCTGACTGGGGTATCTCAAGGAGAGGATTTTTAAAGAAATTTCCTCATATTGCACTAAGTTGAAAATCGGGCTACCATAGGGGGTCAGATATTAACCAAGGGACCCACACTGAACAAACTTGAATCTAACCCCCAAGAGATGTTGTATACCAAATATCAAAACATTCTAAGTGATGGCTCTGGAGAAGAAGAAACAAATTCCCTCATATTGCACTAAGTTAAATTTTGGGCTGCCATAGGGAGCCCAAATATTAACTCGGGCACTCAATTAGAAAGTGCCCCCCCCCCCCCCCACACACACACACACACACACACAAGATGTTGTTTATCATATATGGAAGCATTCTGGCTGGTGGATCTGAAAAAATATTTTTAAAGAAATTTGCCCACATTGCACAAAGTTAAAATTTTCGGCTACCATAGGGAACCCAAATATTAAACTAGGGACCCAATTTGAACACACTTGAATCTCTCCCCCCCCCCCCCCCCCCCCCCCCCCCCCAGAGATGTTATATACCAAATAAGAAAGTACATTCTGACTGGTGGATCTGAAGAAGATTTTTAAAGATCATTCCCCATATTGTCCTAAGTTAAAAATTCGGGCTCCTGCATTGAACCCAAATATGAACCAAGGGGCTTCATTTTAACATACTCTTTCTGATTGCCTTATGGATGCTGTATACCAAATATCAAAAGATTTTGATCAGTGATTGTGGAGAAAATGTTTTTTTAATTTTTGCAAATATGCTGACTCAGCAAATTTTCGATGACCCACCCCCCCACCCCCCCCCCCCCCCACCCCCACCCCCATAGAACACCTAGACACAACTGAAATTTTTTTTTATATTTCAATTCTACTGGTCCTAAGGATGCTTCATACCAAATAACAGTTCGCTATTCCAGGTTATTTGCGAGATATGGGCATTTGAATTCTTTTCTATTTTTAACTCCTGGAGTTCCCACGGGGACACAGGGAAATTGTTTTTTGCATGAAAACAAGTGCAGCTAATGACTGGTTGATGCTCAACATCATTCCACCATTCTGTTGTACTAGATTATTCAACTTATAACTCAATAATACGACACATCAAATTTGGTTCAAATCGAACCATCGGTTCAGAAAATAGAGATTTTGGGCGAGGCCAAAAATCTTGCCCTTCCCATCACAAAGGCAAATATTGAACTATGAACTCCGTTTGAACTAACTTGATTCTGCACCTCAAAAGGAAGCTGGATACCAAATATCAAGTCATTGTACCTACTGGATTTTTAAAGAATTTTGGTGTTTTTTCCCCCACACCCTCCCTATGAAGCTGGGTATGTTGATTTGAAAAAAAAACCCAAAATGCAATGTCAGAACAAGCAATCACCTCAAATTTAAGTAAAACTGGTTCAACGGTTTAGGAGGGGCTGGTGCAAACATCATGTTCATGGACGACGGATGGTGAGTGATCACTATAGCTCAACCTGACTTTCAGTCAAGTGAGCGAAAAAGAGTACCGGATCAAAAGCCAACATTTTCCTTACACATGTTTCATATTCATTCAAATGCATATAATATTTTAAATAAATCTGTTCTATTACAAATTATTGGAGAGTGCCTGTGGACACTCTCCAATAATTTGTAACAGACCAAATTTTGAATAACAAATTCAGACCACCAAAAATAATCTAGTCCTCAGCCAGTTAAAATGATGTTGAGCATCAACCAATCACCAGCACAGGTGTTTGCATCAACCTTAAGTATAGCTGCTCTGTTGACCAATAGTTGGGCAACAGAGTACTAGATCATTCAACTTTGTGAACATTTTGCGTGACCCAGTGACAATTTGGGTCAACCCATTTTTCGTTGGCATGTTTTTCATTTTAGGTCACGTCCAGGCAACCCAAATGGCTGCTTGCTTCAAATCGACAAGCCTGGAACTTTTCATTTCTACTTCGTTTGTACACGAGGAAGTACTCTCTGAACGATTCAGACAGAATTGTCGATGTTGATGCTTGTGAAACCGTGGAAATTGGTTCCGACACCACTTGTATGCTTTGTGGTTACAAGTCGAAGATCAAGTTGAATCTAATGTGCCACTGGAGACTATTATGATCCCCGATGAGTCTGGAGGTGGGATGGGGAAATCTCACCCGAGGGGCAAGATATTTGAACCAGACCCGAGACTTGCCGAGGGTCTGGTTCAAATATCTTGCCCCGAGGGTGAGATTTCTCCATTCCCACCTTCAGACTCATCGAGGATGATTTTTCTCCCCCCACACGAGGATTACGTCATTATAGATAACTGGCGGTCACTTGCTGACATACCCAATTTATCAAGTCATAGTCCTTTCGAAAAACGAACAATTTCATCGGAAGGATCGCCCAAAAGTTAGGTATATACCATAGGTATATACTAAAAAATTGATTTGTAACACTGTCCGTTAAGGGGTTAATGAATTTGCGCATGTCAAACTCTAATGTAAAGGGCATTTATCAAAAGTTCATGTTCTTTGTTTATGTTTTAGACCAGGGTTGGGGGCCAATACATTGTAAATGTACTGAATACGAATACTTTGAAATTTTATGAAGACGATTACGAATACGCAAATTTCAAATGTATTTGAATACGAATACTTTACAATGTATTCATGAATACAAATATGAATACTTGAATACTTTTCAAAATTATTTCTTGGAAACGGATGATAATTTGATCATTCTTATTGGGATTAAGGGTATAAGGGATTATAGGTGAAGAATTAGTTTTTCAGAGGGTAGATCTCCAAATCCTTTAGAATCCAATCAACAGACATATGTTGGTATTAATGACAAACAAAAGAAATAAAAAAAAATTTCAAATATCAATTTATTTAGAAAACAATTAGCAAAATGTACACCATACTCATCCAATGTTTTGTTGTTTAGTGCATACACAGTAAACATGTTTTTCAATTTATTCAACAAAAAGACAATTATTATACATTAGCAACAAAAATATTACACTTAACTTTTTTCTTCATTATTTTTCAAATAATATTGGTATTATGTCAAAGAAGCCATAAAAATATGGATGCCATTGAAGCCAGCTCGAGGGGCTGGTTCAAATGGCATTCATATTTGTATGATTTTATTAACAAACTCAACCTTCATCTGCACCAAATTTCTCAATACAAAATAAATTTCTATAGCATTTAACCCTTTATTCAACATGGATAGCTGACGACACTTGCAAATAAAATTTTTGAGTAACTAATTTTTTTCATTTTTTTTTTTTTTTGTCTCAAAAAACAAAGCTTATGCCTCGTTATTGGAATAAGCTCAGTGAGCTTGTTCCACTAAGAGGTCCTATGCTAAGTTTTTCAGACAAAAAATGAAAAAAATAAAATTTGGATGGCAAATTTGGTGAGTAACGATGGTTCCAATGATTTTATTGACAAACTTACATCAGCTTTCCTAATACAAAATAAATTTAATTATTTTTCGAATATTATATAACTGGTTGAGTGCTAGATTATTATTATTTCAGAATTTATTCAACAAATTTTACTTTATTACAAATTATTGAAGAGTGCCAAGAGGCACTCTTCAATAATTTGTAATAAAGTAAATCTATGTAAACAAAATACTATCCGCTTCAATAAAACAATACAAATATGGATGCCGTTGGAGCCAGCTTGAACAACAGGTTCCAGTGGCATTCATATTTTATGGGTTTATGGTCATACACGCCCTCACACACCAAATAATTAAACTTTTTTCGGTTCATGCGTTTTCAGATAAAACGATTGGCTCACACGATTCTGTTTTTTCTTTTCGTAACTCAATGAACCGAAAAAACACAATTAGGTCCGCCCCCAGCCACGCCCCTAAAATACCAGTCTTCGGAGTTGCAACATGGTGTCAAATCAATAGAAGTTAGAACACTGACTGGCCCGTTCTAAATCTGAAAAATAAAAATAAAATTATATTACTAATTTATCACCATGAAATTATTTATAAAATATTTAAATGACCGTGGTGGGTCAATTTTTCTTTTTCTTCACAACTGTATTTATTTGACATTTCAATTTTTACGCACACTGGGTGATCGTCTGCATTCATCGTTTTACCCAAATCGATTGTAAACAATGGTTGGTCACGACGAATACGGCAATTTTGACATTGAATTCAACTAATTTCATGTCATCTGGCTTTATATCTAACTCCACTTTTACAAACTGTGTTTTTCAGTTCTCGGGAAACGGTCAAAACCAAAATACAATGTAATACTGATGGCCTACTTCCACCTACCACGGAACGTAACTTTTACGTGAAGTGAACAGTTGAATGAAATTTGAGGGAGGCGTGGCTTAAGACGTTTTCTTTACATTACGTAATTCATTGGTCAGTAAAAAAATTAATGACATTAGTGCATTTGACGTGGAAAGTGTGTCAATTGCTACCTGCATTTCTATAATATGCGCCCTGTTTTATGCCAGAAAAATACTATGTCTACCAGTTTTAGTTTTTAAGTCTTTGTTCGCTGAAGTAGAGGACGACTAACACTATTTATTTATTTGGGTCGCGAACGTTTAATTATAAGGAATGATTGTTTCGTTTTGTCTATTTCTTGAGTTAGGAACCCCAAAAAACAAAGTCCACACTGTGTAAAATGGTAGCCTATTTACGCGATGTTTGGACTTTGTTTTTTGGGGTTCATAACTCAAGAAATAGACAAAAAGAAACGACCATTCCTTAAATATCTCAACACCAAAAAATTTCATTATTTCAAATATTATTGACAAACTTCCAAGATCTATCAGTCTACACCTTGTTTCTACTATTACTGTAGAAAAATATTAGATTAGTGTTAATTGGATAATGGAGTTGTTTAGGGATTAAAAATCAATACTTTGGCCAGACTGATATCCTTTGTCCTAAGAATAATCTGTACAATTACAATGTTCAGTTTACAGTGAAACAAATTTTGAACAATGAAGGGTTTGCTATCAAAAGACAGATAAATAATTGAACTTACCTTCATGTGTAATATGAAGTTTGATGTACTATTTGATGGACCTGATATGAATGTTGGACAGTGCTTACGTTGAACTTTTATAGTACCAGATAGATTATCTGCTAAGAAACATTTCTTTGAAGGTCAAGACAAACAAGCTATTTGAAACAGCCATTAAAGTGAATTAGCCTGTTGCTGTTAAAATGCACTTCAAAGTATTAGTTTAATTCTTTACTACTTTCTAATAGAGATAATTACAATATTTTTTTACAAATACTGTATACATGTGTATTAAAAACAAGAAAAGTATTCAAAATGTATTCAAAAAGTATTCATGAATACACCTTAAATTTGGCTGTATTCGAATACGAATACGAATACTTTAAAATTGCACGAATACTGAATACATTTGTATACTTGAAAAAATGTATTGAATACGACTGAATACCGAATACGAATAACCCAATCCTGTTTAGACCTCATAATCTACGGAATAGCATGGGTGGTGGTGAATTTCGTCCCTTGAATGCACTCAAGCGACAAATTAATCAATTTTTTTAACTTGGGTAAAATATCACACATAAACCATTTAATATTTTTTTTTTTAAGTTTTGTTATAAAAAGAGAGCATGCGGCAGGCAAAAGGAGCATGCAGGAGGGCCTCAGAAACAGATTTTTAATTTTTTTAGGCCTATTCTAATTTCAATTAATATCGTGAGAAAATAATTATATTATTATACTCACTGTTTGTCAAAAATGCGATTATCCAAAAATCTGAGAAAAAAAATCCTATAATTTGTCAATATACATATTGGAAAAGTGGCCACCATACCCATGAAAACAGCTGTACGTGATCAGTAATATCCGGTGTCATGGTCCTACACTGATGATTTGGATGTTTTATTGAATTAAGTTTTGAAGTAATCTTCAGTCTTTTAATTATAATCATGTAATCCTTGTTTAATGCGAAATCTTTGTTTAATTATATCACAACTGACTAATATGCCAGCCAGGGATGTGGCGAAAGGGGGAGGGGTGTGTGTGTGTGGGGGGGGGTCTCACCCTACCCCCCTCCCCCCACCCCCCCCCCCCCCCCACCCCCCGGGCTAGGAGTATTTTTTTCAATAGTTGGAAATTCGGAGGTCAAAAGTCGAATAGTTGAAAATTCAATAAATTAACATTGTTCATGAAAAATAATAAAATTCCAACTAATGATGAGAAATTTTGATCTTTTATTTCCAACTGGAAACTTGAGTTTCAAATTTCCAACTCTAAAATTGACATGGCCTCAAAATTTCGACTCTGAAATCAATCCGATATATTTTCTGACCCAGACACTTTATAAATGATGCTTTTCCGTTTCAGGATTAGTGAAAATTTTCAGAAGGGTTCATAACCCTTTACCCAATGCAGACGATTTCAAAATTCATTATTTTAAATATCATTTTTTTTAATTTTGTAAAAAAATGTCAACAAAACCATATCATGTGACCCCTCTTTGGAACGAGCTCGACGAGCTCGTTCCAAAGAGGTGTCACATGATATGGTTTTGTTGCAATTTTTCGAAAAATAATATTTTTTCAGCAGCTGTATTTGCATATTACGTGGGCGGATGCGGGTGATTTGTTGGGTAAAGGGTTAAAAGATATCATCCAGCGCTGCAGTGCAACCACCTATCGAAACCACTCACAGTTGGAATTTACACCGGTGCCCCCCCCCCCCCTCCCCTCCCCAGCTGAAACCCACTAGCCACATCCCTGATGCCAGCCTCATCGTCAAAGATTGCCTTCTACGATGGCATGCCTCTATCTTGTAGTTAGAATATTTTATCAGTCGGTACTTGAGCCAGCAGAAATCTGCTTCAATCTTCACGACACCTCTGCTGGGAAGAGTTGATGTCTGAACATTGGTGTCCATTTTACTGCACTTTTTTACCACCTTTCAGCAGTGAAAACTAACAGAAATAATGCCAATACATTGCTGATGTGCAATACGTATATAAATGACACTATTTATTTATTTAATTATTTATTAGTGTTTAGGGTGACTTTCAGCAACTGTTGCTATATCACGACTGCATCAGACATATGACGTCAAGTTTAACTGATCATTTATACATACGCTGCCCATTTTACCGATAAAGCAGAACATATTCAATGCAGTAAACCACCACTGTTCTACTTCCGGTGATTCTACTTCCGGTGATTCCCATCGGGGATTTGAGTTACCATATTATATATAATTTTATACCATGATTATTATTTATTTATTTAGTTATTGATGTTTAAGGTCACATATTTATGCACAATGGCTAATCATGACCGTGACACTTTTACGGGTGGAGGAAGCCGGAGTACCCGGAGAGAACCACCGAGCAACGACGAGCAGCTGCCAGCTCCCCAACAACGTAACACCGCACTGCAGCACAGGCAGGGTTAGATTGGTTGAAGACATGCGTACCATCGACCTTCAGTACGCCTTAGTACACGCCGTCATCGTGCCCCCACATGGGCAATGGGGGTGAAGTGTCTTGCCCAAGGACACAACGCGGTTGCCGCAGGTGGGATTCGAACCGCGGACCTCTCGGCTTGCAGCCTGCACCTCTACCTACTGAGCCACCGCGCCCCCTATAACATGATTACCTATTCTACTATATATGAAAAACCTATGACATAAATTTTTGCTTGATACACCAACCGTGGTGAACACGCCAGCAATGGGTTTTCAATAGTTGAAATTTACATCTACAGTGGAGCTACATCGAAGCTGACCTTTAGTGACGTCGATCTGAATGCAAACTTGTCTAAATTTATTGCACGTCGCCACGGGAAGAGTGGAATGGAAGTGGCAATTATTTATTACATTTTTAAATGGGTTTACCTCAAAAGATGCCAAAAATTAACAAACATGCATTGTCTCATGTTAATAAAGCATGCATAACTCGAAATAGTATGTTATTATGTAACTGAAACGAAAAAGGCTCCGTTTCATTTTTTCGTTTCGGCGATAAAATTGATAGCGGAAGTACCGCCCACCGATGCTCGTGTAAACAAAAACAGATTCGCTCCTATGTACGTCTGGTGCCTAGTAAAATCGAGAAAAAATAATAGCGACTCTTAATAATCTGACGATCATGGTATAAATAAAATATACCCGAAGTAGCTTGGTGTACCAAATGTTCACCACTCATGGTGAAGTGGTGTTAACCGCGTGCCGAAGGCTCGCGGTTAACACCACTTCACCACAAGTGGTGAACATTTGGTACACCAAGCTACTATGGGTATATTCTATATATCATCAATACAAGCCTTCATCAGAGACATGCCTTCATCAGAGACATTCTGGATAAACGTTAAAGCAATTAAGACCTTCTGATTTATTTATTTATTTATTTATTTATTTATTTATTTATTTATTTATTGTTTGTTTGTTTGTTTGTTTGTTGAGTATGCGATTATCAAAAAAATCTGAGAATAAAATTCTATATTTTGTCAATATAGAAGTCTCCTTGCAAAATGAACTGGAAAAAATGGATATCATATCCATGAAAACAGCTGTACATGATCGGTAATATGCGGTGTCAGTTCCCAGCACTGGAAGTGACCATTCAATTAAAAGGGTTCCACTGCAGTGTGGTAACCTGTCCCATACAAGACTTCCCATGTTAAGTCGATTCAAAGTGGGAAGCAGAGAAGTGCTTGTCTAATGTGGTAATCAAGTTGTTCACTGCTCAAAATAGGAGCCCCAGGAAGAAAAGGAGTGCTAGTTCATTAATTGCGGTAAACAAGTCCTGCTTCGCTGTTAAAATATAACCTGCTAGCCAAGGCAAGCCAGAAAATAAGCAGACTGTCATCTGCAAAATGAGGTCCCCAGAGGGTGAATTTAGTGATGCTACCCTGCATAGCAGGGTAGCATCACTAAATTTACCCTCTGTGAACCTCAATCTGAATCAGGATCTCAAAACTAAACAGAAAGAGGTACCCAAAGGGTAAATTAGCCCGCTGTATGGGATAGCATCATCAAATTCACCCTCTGGGGACCTCATTCTGCAAATGTCAGACTGCTTATTTTCAGGCCTGAGCCAAGGGATCTGGATGTTTCATACTTTGAATGTTTTGTACCTGGGACGTTTCATACCCACTGGGAAAACATGGTTACTGAACTTACAAATAAACAGCTGCGCCATGAGCGCATGATACGCCCGTTATTAATTACAAGAGGGAATCACACAATATGAGTACACATGTCTACTTGTCAGGTTTTTTTATATTCTTGTACAATAATCATAACCAACAACATACTGTATTCATTAATTTGGAAATAAATCGAAAGGGAGATTCCAGTTATCAACATATACTTGCAACCAAAAAATCATGAAAATTGCCCAAAGTCCGACATGAGGAAAATTGTCTATATTTTGATGAATAATGTCCCATAACTCTGGAATAGCAAAGCAGACAGCAACACAAATCGAAAGGGAGATTCCTTCTATCAACATATACTTGCAACCAGAAAATCATGAAAATTGCTCTAAGCATATTCAAGTTATTGTTCGACATGTGGAAAATTGAAAATATTTTAACAAATAAAGTCCCATAACTCTGAAATTACATATCGGACGGCGACACAAATAGAAAGGGAGCTTCCTTCCATCAACATATACTTTCCACCAAAAAACCACAAAAATTGCTCAAAGCGTTTTCGAGTTATTGTACGATGTGTGGATGGATGGACAGACTGACAGATAGACGGACGGACGGACAGCAGTATACCATAATACGATCGTTTTTTTCAAAACGGGCATATAAAAATTGGGTACAGATTTGAAAAGGATTTTGAGGTCCGAAAATAATCAAATATGGTTACAAAGCCAGTTGAAAAGTGGGAGAAAATATAATGAGCGTGGGATAGGATTTAATAATAAAAAAAAAATTAAAACACATCGTTTATTTTCTAGCATCATTGAGAATTAACAACAATGAACGTGAATACAATATACAATATTTATAATGGTGAAAACAATTAATCTGTTTTCTCAATGAGCTGGTGTACTCATTCCAGAGTGCAAATAATTGGCTGTGAAATTCTTTTTCTGTGATATCTTTGTAATTTTTTTTCAAACACCATATTAATGTGCTGTTACAGTACTCTCCTCATAAAGATAGTTATTATGCCAGTAATTGTTATTGACCAATCAGCTTCATTATCTGCTGACCGTATATGAGACTCTGTATCATCGAGCTGACCGTATATTATAAGTTACAGGACGTTCAGGTGGCGGATAAGGTATCAAAACTGATGCAAAACACTATGTAAGTTGTAACAAACGTGCACAGTTATCTCCCTGTTTGTGTATAATTTCCTTGACAACACAGACAACAGCGATAGACGCTTTTCTTCATACTGTCACTTTGTCTTGAGTGTGCAGAAAATGTCCGAAACGTCCGATTTTATAGAATCGAACAAAATAAATGTATCTCGCATCTTTTCCTTCATAGCTGTGATTCATTTCTTACAATTTCATTATACTGCAGTCGCTATTTTTAAAAACGAAAGAAAATGAGACATATAGACACGGAGGGACGTTTGATTGATCCGTTATCGGTAGATCGAATACAGTAGTATTTCTCACTTCAAATAATTAAATTTACATTTAGAAAATAAATTTCACAATAAATTTATTATAAAACGAGAGAAAATGAGACATATGGACACGGAGGGACGTTTGATTGTGCTGCAATTTCTTCAATATGGATATAAAAGCACCACGAGGTGAGGAATTTCCACGTCGAAACAAAATGGCGGTACTGACCTAATACGAACTCGTATTAGGTCACCTCGGGCTGCAGGTGACCCAATACGGCTCAGTACCGTCCCACTATTCGGGGGCTGTGATTGGCGAATTTCACCACCTGAACGTCCTGTAACTTATAATATACAGTCAGTTCAGACATTTTGTTTTTGACATCCAACGCTCACTTTGATGTTTTTCCTAATTTCGCATGTTCAATCAGGTTCATTGAATAGCCAATAATTTCGCGTGTGTGTCTGTTGAGCATTTTACAACTATATAATACGGTACGTTTCTTCCAGTCTTTGAGAAATTTTAATAAACAAATGTAAATAAATACAATGAATAGACCACTAAAACGACATGTATAGAAGCCAACTGGAACTGTCTGAGACGAACTCAAGCTAGAATCCTTACCCAAATAATCTGCCCTTCTCAGTTCATGCAAATATTTTCAAGTTACTCCCCCTGGACTGTAAATTGTATCGTCTGTTTTGTTTTGATTTGAATGATTGGACTTGAAGGTTGATCGATATCGAACATAAATTACACTTATGGTTGTGTCTCTTTCAAAGGACTGGCATAATAAATACGTTATGGGGCTTTCTGGGGGTGGATATGGTGTGATGTAAGGCTCAGCGAGATCAATATTAGGCTCGGACTTCGGCCTCGCCTAATATTGATCTCACTTCGCCTCACATCACACCATATCCGCCCCCTGAAAGCCCCATAACTTATATTAGATAGATATATAGTATATTCTGTGATTTGGATTCATAATTGGGACTGGGTGTCAACAACCTCAGTTGTAATTTGTTTGGGTTGACTTATATATGTTACAGACATCATGATTCAAAAGCTCATATTCAATATCATGCTTAACCTTTTCAAAAGCTGGCTAAATTTGCTCTGGAGGGATTAACAGCAATGCGAATATTTTTATTTTTGTACCATAAGAGAAGATAAAATAGAAGTTGGTTCTTCTGTACTTTGTTTTGCCGTACTCTGAAATAAATAAAATAAATAAATAAATATTGGATGGTAAAGTTTATTTAGGTCAACAAATTTCAAAATAAATTTGGGAACGAAACTCCACTGGCCAATTACGAAACTTCAAACTTGCATGAATATTTTAAACGAAAAGAATTGTATGGTGCGAAACGTCCAATCTTGAATATGAAATGTCCAGAAATGTAGGTACAAAACTACCAAAGTGGTACAAAACATCCAAAACACGAAACACCCAGAAACCCCAGACAATAGTTGAGGTGTCAGTCCTGAAATGGTCACCAGAGACATAGATAACTTCATACCTGGTTTGCGATCATGATATAGCCATTTATTTATTTATTTTATTGGTGTTTAAGGTCACATACTTATGCACAACGGCTAATCGTGACTGTGACAGTTTTACGGGTGGAGGAAGCCGGAGTACCCGGAGAGAACCACCGAGCAACGACGAACAGCTGTCAGCTCTCCAACATCGTAACACTGAACTCTGCACTCTGTACGCCTCAGTACACAGCATCATCGTGCCCCCATGTAGGCAATCGAGGTGAAGTGTCTTGCCCAAGGACACAACTCGGTTTCCGCATGTGGGATTCGAACCGAGGACCTCTCGGCTTGCAGCCTGCACCTCTACCAACTGAGCCACCGCACCCCCTGATATAGCCAAAGATGCTAAGTGATATCAAAACAATTATAAATATGAACAAGAGGCCCCGCGGGGTCCTGAAGCGCTCACCTTGAACAGAAATAAATGACTAAAATAGTCCAAGCATCATGCCTTTTCTTCAGTTAATCATAATGTAAAAAAGTGGAGCTACCCTATGAAGCCCCCTGATACAACAACCTATGTAGGTTAATCTTAGTTACACACCTCAGGAGGATACTTAATAAAAAGTTTTTAATTCTTCAGCTTCATGGCTTCTTATAAAATTAACTTGGAGTTATGTTTTATTTTGAGCACACAGCGAGTCCAACAATATCTAGGGTTAATTTTTTTTTTGGTGAATCTGAAGATTTTTAAAGAAATTTCCTCATATTTCACGAATTTAAAATTTAATATATTGAACAGAATGATGTATATTATTGATCTAACAATCGTATACATTTGGCTTGAAAACCACGAGAAACCATACGTATCACATAATGTGTTCCGATTCCCTATCATACAGATGACTCGTTTCTGGGAACGCAACGGGTTATCATAACAGGTGCATGAATACATTCTATGTGCATTTCATTGATCGACTCAGCTGATCGCTTACAAAATAAAACATAATTCCTTACAATTAGCAACAGAACTATTAATAGCCAATGCCCCCCCCCCCCCCCCCCCCCCCCACACGCACACAATAAATAGAAACTGCACAATAAAATATTACACACTTGTAAATTCAAGCTTATCATCATAGGAAGTGACACATTGAGAGTGAATAATATTACAACGGAACATTGCAAATTTGCGATGACCGCGTTACTCATTGTTTGTTAAAGTGCACAACAATATTGTTCCATAAAAAATGGGGGTTTTTTTTAACTTTTTCTCGCCAAACATTATGTCCCAAAACTGTATTAATAATTTAAGATTTAATCTGTGTATGTGATGGAATTGCTAGATAAATGAATTATCATGATAATGTGCATGTCCCGTGATTTGCATCAAATTCTCGGTGGTGTCCAAAATGCGATCACAACTCGCCGGCAAAGCCGGCTCGTTGAGATCCCATTCTGGACACCACCTCGAATCTGATACAAACCACAGGACATGCACATTATCATGATAATCTGTATATATATGATTTGAACAAAGTTGAATTTGACCCTGTATGTTACATACCAAGTATCAAATGATTTTGACTGGTGAATCTGAAGAAGATATTTAAAGATCATCCCCACATTGCACTAAGTTAAAATTTTGCCTCCTACAGGAAGTCCAAATATTAACTGAGGGACTTGATTTGAACAATCCTGAATTGGATCCACATAAAAATGATGTATGACATTAAAGGATTCTGACTGGTGGTTCTAAAGATGAAGATTTTTAAAGAATATTCCCTATATTAAAAATTTAAAAATTAAGTTAAAAATTTGGGTTGAACAATCTACAGCCGTGGTGGCCATGTTGGATTTGCCAGAATGCTGAAAGGAACCAACGTCTATTCATGACTATCAACCATAAAGAAACAGTATCTGTTGGATGTATTGTTTTCAAGTTATCGTGTGGATAAACAAAAGTTAATACCATAATACTGCCCGCTCATATGTATTGAGTCCAAATATGGACCAAGCGGCTTACAAGCGGCTTAATTTTAAGAAACTTGTATCTGACCCCCCTATGGTTGTTCTATACCAAATATCGAAAGATTCTGATCATTTTTTTTTTGATGCGACAACACCCCCCCCCCCCCCCCTCCCCCCACACTCTGACACAACTAATGGTAATTTATTTCACCATTCCAGTGGCCTCAGAAATTTTCAGCATGGCCAAAAAATCTAGCCCCTCCCATAACAAATAAATAAATAAATATTATATTATTGTTCCTTGTAGTCCACCTTCCACAAATGAACAAACAGCTTCAAAAAGACCCTGGTGTGAAAAACCTCTCACATTTATATCAGGGGAATAAATAATAATAATTAATAATAATCATACTTGTGTTTCAATCATGGAGAACATAACAGAGGCTGAAAATATTCCATTAATTAATAGTATTAAAGCTGTATGAAAAGTTCAAAAAGGCGAAAGGGCATTGACGGACATGCCGAACGGACGTTGCTGGACGGACATTGACGGACGTTGCCGAACAGGCATTGATTGACGTTGCCGAACGGCCATTGCCAGACAGATACTGATGGACGTTGCCAAACGGATATTGACGGACGTTGTCGAACGGGCATTGCCAGACAGATATTGACAGACATTGCCGTGCAAAACGGATATTGTTGGGCGGGTGTTGCCAAACGGGCTTTGATGGACGTTGCCGGACGGATGTTGATGGACGGATATTGCCACACGGATATTGCCAGGCGGATATTGGCGGACGTTGCAGGACGGATATTGTCGGACATTGCCGATCAGCCATTGACAGGCGTTGCCGATCGGCCATTGCCGTAAGGATGTTGCAGGACAGATATTGTCGGACGTTGCCGAACGTGCGTTTCTGGATGGATATTGACAGACGTTGCCTGACGGATGTTGCCGAACGTTGACGGACGGCCATTGACCGACAGATGTTGCCGAACGGGCACTGACGGACGGACGTTGCCAAACGGACATCAACCGAGGGACGTTGCCGAACGGACATCAACTGAGGGACATTGCTAGACGGGCATTGAGCAACGGATATTGGCGGATGTTGCCGATCGGCCATTGACGGGCATTGCCAATCGGCCATTGACGGGTGTTGCCAATCGGCCATTGACGGGCGTTGCCAATCGGCCATTGCCAGACGGATGTTGCAGGACGGATATTCTCAAACGTTGCCGAACGGCCGTTTCCGGATGGATATTGACAGACTTTGCTGGACGGATGTTGATGGGTGTTGCCTGTTGCTGAACATTGCCAAACAGGCACTGACAGACGGACGCTTTCGAACGGCTACAGACCTACGAGCATTGACGGACGTTGCCGAACGGACAGCGACTGAGGGACGTTGCTGGACGGATATTGAGCAACGGATATCGGCGGACGTTGCCGATCGGCCATTGACAAGCGTTGCCGATCGGATGTTGCAGGACGGATATTGCCGGACGTTACCGAACAGGCATTTCCGGACGGGTGTTGACGGACGTTGCCGAACTGACGTTGCCTGTTGCCGAGCGGATGCTGCCGAACGTTGACGGACGGCCATCGACCGACGGACGTTGCCGAACTTTTATTGACGGACGTTGCCAGACGGATGTTGACGCACATTGGCCGACGGACGTTGCCGAACAGGTACTGACGGAACGGCCACCGACGGACGTTTCCGAATGGACATTGACGACGGACATTGACGACGGACATTGACGACGGACATTGACGACGGACATTGACGACGGACGTTGCCGAACGGCCACCGACTGACGTTGCCGAACGTCACCGACCGACGGACGTTGCCGAACAGATATTGACGGACGTTACCAAGGACACTGAGGGACGTTGCCGAACAGATGTTACCGGACATCAAACGACGGACGTTCGCGAACGCCACCCACCAGACGTTGCCGGGCGTCGCTGGTCGGACGTTGCAGAACGGCTATCGATGGACATCGACGGACGGACATCGACGGACGGACATCGACGGACATTACCGAACAGATGTTGCCGAAACGGCCACCGACTGACGGACGTTGCCAAACGGACATCGACCGACGGATATTGACGGACGCTGCCGAACGGATATTGATGGGCGTTGTCGGACGGACATTGACGGACGTTACCGAAGACATTGAGGGACATTGCCGGACATCGACGTTCACGGACGGCCACCGACCGACGAACATTGACGGACGTTGCCGGGCGTCGCTGGATGGACGTTGCCGAACGGCTATCGACCGACGGACGTTGCCGAACGGAAATTGACGGACGTTGCCGAACGGAAATTGACGGATGGAAATTGACGGACGTTGCCGAACGGAAATTGACGGACGTTGCCGAACGGACATTGACGGACGTTGCCGAACGGACATTGACGGACGTTGCCGAACGGACATTGACGGACGTTGCCGAACGGACATTGACGGACGTTGCCGAACGGACATTGACGGACGTTGCCGAACGGACATTGACGGACGTTGCCGAACGGACATTGACGGACGTTGCCCAACGGACATTGACGGACGTTGCCCAACGGACATTGACGGAAGTTGCCGAACGGACATTGATGGGCGTTGTCGGACGGACATTGACGGACGTTACCGAAGACATTGAGCGACGTTGCCGGACATCGACGTTGACGGACAGCCACCGACCGACGAACATTGACGGACGTTGCCGGGCGTCGCTGGATGGACGTTGACGAACGGCTATCGACCGACGGACGCTGCCGAACGGAAATTGACGGACGTTGCCGAACGGAAATTGACGGATGGAAATTGACGGACGTTGCCGAATGGACATTGACGGACGTTGCCGAACGGACATTGACGGACGTTGCCGAACGGACATTGACGGACGTTGCCCAACGGACATTGACGGACGTTGCCGATCGGACATTGACGGACATTGACGGACGTTGCCCAACGGACATTGACGGAAGTTGCCGAACGGACATTGATGGGCGTTGTCGGACGGACATTGACGGACGTTGCCGGACATCAACCGACGGACGGTCAGGGACGGCCACCAACCGACGGACATTGACGGACGTTGCCGGGCGTCGCTTGACGGACGTTGTCGAACGGAAATTGACGGACGTTGCCGAACGCAAATTGACGGACGTTGCCGAACGCAAATTGACGGACGTTGCCGAACGCAAATTGACGGACGTTGCCGAACGCAAATTGACGGACGTTGCGGAACGGAAATTGACGGACGTTGCCGAACGGAAATTGATGGGCGTTGTCGGACGGACATTGACGGACGTTACCGAAGACACTGAGGGACGTTGCCGGACATCGACGTTCACGGACGGCCACCGACCGACGAACATTGACGGACGTTGCCGGGCGTCGCTGGCTGGACGTTGCCGAACGGCTATCGACCGACGGACGTTGCCGAACGGAATTGACGGACGTTGCCGAACGGAAATTGACGGACGTTGCCGAACGGAAATTGACGGATGGAAATTGACGGACGTTGCCGAACGGAAATTGACGGATGGAAATTGACAGACGTTGCCGAACGGAAATTGACGGATGGAAATTGATGGACGTTGCCGAACGGACATTGACGGACGTTGCCGAACGGACATTGCCGATCGGACATTGACGGACATTGCACAACGGACATTGACGGACGTTGCCGAACGGACATTGACGGACGTTGCCGAACGGACATTGACGGACGTTGCCGAACGGACATTGACGGACGTTGCCGAACGGACATTGACGGACGTTGCCGAACGGACATTGACGGACGTTGCCGAACGGACATTGACGGACGTTGCCGAACGGACATTGACGGACGTTGCCGAACGGACATTGACGGACGTTGCCGAACGGACATTGACGGACGTTGCCGAACGGACATTGACGGACGTTGCCGAACGGACATTGACGGACGTTGCCGAACGGACATTGACGGACGTTGCCGAACGGACATTGACGGACGTTGCCGAACGGACATTGACGGACGTTGCCGGACGGACATTGACGGACGTTGCCGAACGGACATTGACGGACGTTGCCGAACGGACATTGACGGACGTTGCCCAACGGACATTGACGGACGTTGCCCAACGGACATTGACGGACGTTGCCCAACGGACATTGACGGACGTTGCCCAACGGACATTGACGGACGTTGCCGAACGGACATTGACGGGCGTTGTCGGACGGACATTGACGGACGTTGCCGAACGGACATTGACGGACGTTGCCGAACGGACATTGACGGACGTTGCCGAACGGACATTGACGGACGTTGCCGAACGGACATTGACAGACGTACATTGACGGACGTTGCCGAACGGACATTGACGGACGTTGCCGAACGGATGTTTCCGGACGGCCACCGAGGACATTGAGGGACGTTGCCGGACATCGACCAACGGACGGTCACGGACGGTCACGGACGGCCACCGACCGGCGGACATTGACGGACGTTGCCGGGCGTCGCTTGACGGATGTTGCCGAACGGAAATTGACGGACGTTGCCGGACGGAAATTGACGGACGGAAATTGACGGACGGAAATTGACGGACATTGCCGAACGGCGACCAACCGACGGACATTGACGGACGTTGCCGGGCGTCGCCGAACCGAAATTGACGGACGTTGCCGAACGGACGTTGCCGAACGGACGTTGCCGAACGGACGTTGCCGAACGGACGTTGCCGAACGGACGTTGCCGGACGGCCACCGAGGACATTGAGGGACGTTGCCGGACATCGACCAACGGACGGTCACGGACGGTCACGGACGGTCACGGACGGCCACCGACCGGCGGACATTGACGGACGTTGCCGGGTGTCGCTTGACGGATGTTGCCGAACGGAAATTGACGGACGTTGCCGGACGGACGTTGCCGGACGGAAATTGACGGACGGAAATTGACGGACGGAAATTGACGGACGGAAATTGACGGACGGAAATTGACGGACATTGCCGAACGGCGACCAACCGACGGACATTGACGGACGTTGCCGGGCGTCGCCGAACCGAAATTGACGGACGTTGCCGAACGGACGTTGCCGAACATTGATGGGCGTTGTCGGACGGACATTGACGGACGTTACCGATGACATTGAGGGACGTTGCCGGACATCGACCAACGGACGGTCACGGACAGCCACCGACCGACGGACATTGACGGACGGAAATTGACGGACGTTGCCGAACGGCGACCAACCGACGGACATTGCCGAACGGCGACCAACCGACGGACATTGCCGAACGGCGACCAACCGACGGACATTGCCGAACGGACGGTGACGGACGATGCCGAACGGACATTGACGGACGTTGCCGAACGGACATTGACGGACGCTACCGAACGGCTATTGACGGACGCTACCGAACGGCTATCGACCGACGGACGTTGCCAAATAGATATTGACGACGGATATTGACGGACGTTGCCGAACGGAAATTGACGGACGGAAATTGACGGACGTTGCCGAACGGCGACCAACCGACGGACATTGCCGATCGGCGACCAACCGACGGACATTGCCGAACGGACTTTGCCGAAGGGACATTGCCGAACGGCGACCAACCGACGGACATTGCCGAACGGACTTTGCCGAACGGCGACCAACCGACGGAGGGACGTTGCCGAACGGACTTTGCCGAAGGGACGTTGCCGAAGGGACGTTGCCGAATGGACTTTGCCGAAGGGACGTTGCCGAACGGACATTGCCGAAGGGACGTTGACGGACGTTGCCGAACGGACATTGACGGGCATTGGATATTGGCGGGCGTTTCCGATCGGCCATTGGCGGGCGTTTCCGATCGGCCATTGGCGGCCGTTGCCGATCGGCCATTGGCGGGCGTTGCCGATCGGCCATTGGCGGGCGTTGCCGATCGGCCATTGGCGGGCGTTGCCGATCGGCCATTGGCGGGCGTTGCCGATCGGCCATTGGCGGGCGTTGCCGATCGGCCATTGCCGAGGATACTGAGGCACGTTTCCGAACGGATGTTGCTGGACATCTACCGACGGACGTGCGCGAACGGCCACCGATCTTCGAGCATTGACGGACGTTGCCGGGCGTCGCTGGACGGACGTTGCCGGACTGATATTGACAGATGGATAATGACGGACGTTGCCGAACGGACATCGACCGACGGACGTTGCCGAACGGACATCGACCGACGGACGTTGCCGGACATTACCGAACGGACATTGCCAAACAAATGTTGACGGATATCGACCGGATGGACGTTGATGGACGTTGACGAACGGCGTCCGACCGACGGACATTGCCGAACGGGCAATGACGGTCGTTGCCGAACCACGTTGCCTGTTGCCGAACGGATGTTCCCGAACGTTGACGGAAGAACCGACGTTGACCAACGGGCATTTCCAGACGTTGCCGAACGGGCATTTCCGGACGTTGCCGAACGGGCATTTCCGGACGTTGCCGAACGAGCATTTCCGGACGTTGCAAAATGGGCATTTCCGGACGTTGCCGAACGGGCATTTCCGGACGGATGTTGACGGACATCGACCGACGGACGTTGCCGAACGGGCACTGACGGACGGACATTGACGGACGTTGCCGGGCGCCGTTGCCGAACAGCTATCGACCGACGTACGTTACCGAACAAACATCGACCGACGGATGTTACCGAACAAACATCGACCGGCGGATGTTGCCGAACGGACATTAACGGACGTTGCCGAACGGACATTAACGGACGTTGCCGAACGGCCACCGACCGACGGACGTTGCCGAACGGCCATCGACCGACGGACGTTGCCGAACGGACATCGACCGACGGACGTTGCCGAACGGACATCGACCGACGGACGTTGCCGAACGGACATCGACCGACGGACGTTGCCGAACGGACATCGACCGACGGACGTTGCCGAACGGACATCGACCGACGGACGTTGCCGAACGGACATCGACCGACGGACATTACCGAACGGACATTGCCAAACAAATGTTGACGGATATCGACCGGACGCACATTGATGGACGTTGACGAACGGCGACCGACCGACGGACATTGCCGAACTGGCAATGACGGTCGTTGCCGAACCACGTTGCCTGTTGCCGAACGGATGTTGCCGAACGTTGACGGAAGAACCGACGTTGACCGACCATTGACCGACGGACGTTGCCGAACGGGCATTTCCGGACGTTGCCGAAAGGGCATTTCCGGACGTTGCCGAACGGGCATTTCCGGACGTTGCCGAACGGGCATTTCCGGACGTTGCCGGGCGGATGTTGACGGACATCGACCGACGGACGTTGCCGAACGGCCACCGACCGACGGACGTTGCCGAACGGGCACTGACGGACGGACATTGACGGACGTTGCCGGGCGTCGTTGCCGGGCGTCGTTGCCGGGCGTCGTTGCCGAACAGCTATCGACCGACGGATGTTACCGAATAAACATCGACCGGCGGACGTTGCCGAACGGACATCGACCGGCGGATGTTGCCGAACGGACATTAACGGACGTTGCCGAACGGACGTTGCCGAACGGCCATCGATCGACGGACGTTGCCGAACGGCCATCGATCGACGGACGTTGCCGAACGGCCATCGATCGACGGACGTTGCCGAACGGCCATCGACGGAACGAACATTGCCGAATGTTTAGTCTCTTGGATGCAGAAGGATAATGAAAAACTAAGATGAAATTTGTTGGAAGGCTCAAAGACTTTCATACTACACCTTGTAGGCTGCAAGATTCATCTGTTGATGACCATCCCTATAAATGATTTGTACTTTTCAGTTTTAATACCATTTAAATTAATGTTGCTTAAGGTCATTTTCAACATCTATATCTACCATGACGCAAACAACTATGATGTGAGACCTGTCCTATCATTTATTCCTCTGGTACAATTTTTTGAGGTTTTCCACACCAGGATCATTTTTAAGTAGTTTGTTAATTGGTGTTTATGGCAGAAGGGGTGATCTGGAATAACGTGCGGGAGCAGTGAGCAATGGCTAGGAACTGTCGGATTTGTCAGTGTATTCCCCGTTTAGTGAGTAATAGGCGTGTCCAGGGACAACACGTACGATGGTGGTCAGGATCAAATTTACACCCATTCAATCTCAAATCCAATACTTGAAACAAACAAGAGGGGTATGTCCATCCCCATTAGCTCACCAACACATGGCATGCAATAAATCTAAGCTTATTACAAATCTGCAAAAATGACCGGCCATGTACATGCATAGCAAAACAGGTCAGACATTTTCTAAATCCACAGTGACAAAAAGTCTAACATTGCATTACAAAAGTCCCAAATCTCCAAAAAATGTCCAGCCAAGGGTTAATGTCAACTTATATTGATGCATTTAACATATATGTGAAATATGAAAGCCACAGCATGCCGGTGGGAGCCTCCACTCATATACAGCAAAACAAGTCAGAAATTTTCTAAGTCCACACTGACAAAAAAGTCTAACATTGCAAAATCACTAAAAATCAAAATATAATGGTTATGGGTCTGTGGGTAATTGTGAGTCATAGAAACACAGAATGAGGTGCATAGCAACAGGGCTGAAAGTCAAAGTGGACTCGCACAATAACTTTAACACAAGTGTTGACGCTGAACGGCCTTGGGTCATGACATAAGCTCACACAACTTCGTTGGCGAGCTAAAAATGCAAAGCACTCCCCTTTTTAAGCTTTTCCCTCTATCATGACCGCAACCTAAGTATGCTCAACTTAAGTATGAAGTTATGCCAGTCGCTTATCTCTATACCCCCCATTTCAGGACTTACACCTCAAGTACTGGCTTATAAATTATATTTTAACAGTGGAGCAGGACTTCTTTACCACAATAAACTAGCACTGCTTCTCTTCCTGGGGTTCCAATGAGGTGTCCCCTATTTTTAGCTGTGAACAACTTGTTTACCACAATAGACAAGCACTTCTCTGCTTCTCACTTTGAATCAACTTGATTCAACATGGGAAGTCTTGGTTGGGGCATATTACCATACTTCAATGGAATCCTGTTAATTGAATAGTCACTTTGCCAGAGAAAACTATTCAATTATCAGGAGTATTCAGTTAAAAGGAAGTTGATCATTTTTTCTGTATTTTATCGATTGCCTGAATTATGTCTCGTATAATGGATGGTTTGAGGCCAAATGGGTGTTAAATATACCATATTCATTGGCTGTCAGTGAGCTCTGTCAAACAAGATTAAATTGGATGAATTACTAGTTGCATTATGGGAGATGCTCGCTGCTTGAAATTTAGATTTATTTATTTATTTATTGGTGTTTCAAGGTCACATATTTATGCACAATGGCTGATCATGAACGTGACAGTTTTATGGGTGGAGCAAGTCGGAGTTCCCGGAGAGAACCACCGAGCAATGGCAAGCAACTGTCAGCTCTCCAGCATACTAACTCCACACAAGCAGGGTTAGCATGGGTGACAAGTGCACCATCGACGTACAGTACGCCTTAGTACACCACGCCACCGTGCACCCACGCGGGCAATGGAGATGAAGTGTCTTGCCCAAGGACAACGCGGTTGCTGTAGGAGGGATTTGAACCGAGGACCTCTCTGCTTGCAGCCTGCACCTCTTCCTTCTGAGCCACCGCGCTCCTGCTTGAAATTTCGATATTTTGACATGAGTGTGGAGAGGGTTAACAGAGGTACTCTATAACCTATAGTCAATTAACAGAACAAATTTGTATAGGAAAGTGTGGTAAATGGTTTCATATTTGGAAATTATATGTAGTTAAGCCCTAAAAAAATAAAAAATCTGTTTCTCAGGCCCTTCCGCATGGTTCTTTTGGCTGCCGCATGCTCTCTTTTTATAACCAAGTTAAACTTTAAAAAAATAAAAATTAAATGGTTTATGTCTGATATTTTACCCAAGTTAAAAAAATTGATGAATTTGTCCCTTGAGTGCAAGAAGGCTTTCCAATGCTTTAGCATTGCAAAGCCTTCTTGCACTTAAGGGATGAAATACACCACCACCCATGCTATTCTGTAGATTATGAGGCCTAGAACTTGAACCTAGAACATGAACTTTTAATGGCAAAGAAGTAATTACTGAAATAAAACATAAAATAAAAAACCGCTCGCCCGCATGCAATTTCACAAATAATGGCCTGAGAAACAGAAGATCTACTCTGTGTGGCCTAACAGGGTTATTCATTCAAGATATATCCAATTAAGTGCGCTCCAACTGCATTTACATTTAGGTCAGTTTCCAGTATATGGCCTTATAACATCTGCAATGGAAGTTTGTATTCATGTAGAATTAATTGTCCATCTGTATTGCTGATTTTAGAGGACTTCAAAAGGCGTAGGCTACTTGATCAAAATTTACATGATTCCACAGGTCGGTTAACATACGTTATTCTCATGTGTTGTCATTTTCTCTGTGTGCAATTCATATCTTTATATCAAAATTATCTTTTCTGCATGAATTTGATCCGCTACAATTTATGGGAGAGTGCCTGTGGGCCCTACCATAAATTGTAACAAGGCACAAAGTTATGTGAAGATATAAGGCAAAGTAATGTGAACAAATTTTGGTCACCAAAAATAATTTAGCACTCTACCAGTAAAGTGTTTTCAAAGGTAACAAGAGTAGACCATGTTCATCTGTCTGCCCCCCCCCCCCCCCATCCCCTCCCCCCCCCCCCCCCAATATTTTAAAATGTATTCCTTCATTGGTGTTTAAGATCACATATTTCTGCACAATGGCTAATCGTGTCAACATGGAGATAAAGTCAAGGTCGGTCAATCACTTATGCCTCGTGTTACCTATTTTAGAGGACCTGCACCGCAAGCATTAGTGACTGGTTCCTATTTTACCAGTTAAACGGTGCTTGTTTCTCACAGGGAATATTAAAACTAAAAGCCGTTATTATACAGGGTTTTATTCAAGCCATTTAGAGATCGAATTTCTGCCCCATTTCTAATGGAATATAGGTAATGAAAATTCCCATTTTATGCAATCACATTGCCCATGATGACCTATCCACCACTTGTAATCCAATTCAGTCATAACTGAATGCAAGCCATGAACATATCACATGTACACATGGAAGTATTCTACTCCCAGGGATTATATTTTCACACAGGCTTCAATATATGGTGTCTCGCTAGGATTGACAGTACCTCATTTCAATTCTTAATATGTAATGATGCCTGGCATATTAAGCACAATTGATCTTTAGCATTCATGGATTGTTCAAGATCACCTCAACATCTACGACCCATGGAAGTAACAAAAGTATGACATCAAGTTTGTTTGGTTTTGTTGGAGTTTATTGACATTCAACACCCATGGTCCCATCGTGTCGAACGTTAAGTTTAACCAATCGTTTATATCTCTACGCTGCTTTCCAGGACTTTCACCTCAGGTGTTGATTACCGGGTCCCAGATTGGAAGTGAAACAGAACAGTGAACAATCACTACTCTACTTCAAGGTTTATACACCCCCGGACAAAAAATATTCCAAGGTCTCTTCAAGGACGAATAAGTATTTATCAACTAGCATTTTTCCAACGGGATCGTCATTTCTAAAAAATCTCGCCTGCAAGTAAAATCTATTTCTAGCACAATTGGCTGGGTGCTACAGTTAAAACTAGAAGTCTTGTCTCGAACTGTGCGCTTATCTTGGCTTAACTGCGCGCCATTGCCATATCAAATGGCATCCAAAGCATGGCAGGTTCCCCTGGTTACTCATAGCAAACACAGGCAATGTTTCTGCCAATGGACCTCCGGGTTACCCGGAGGTCCATTGGCTGAAACATTGCTTGTACACAGGCCATATGTACAGAATTTGATATCCTTACTATGGTCATAACGTGAGATTAACGCGCAGATCGACATGCTATTTGTGCACATTTCATGACAGGACTTCTAGTTTTAACTGTAGAAATTCTGTTTGGTGGTTACAATGTATTCAATATTTATTTTATTATAAATCATTGGATAGTTCCTTCAGGCACTCTCAAATGATTTATAATAACGTAAATTGATGTGAAGTGTCAATTGCCACTGACTGCACACTGAGCCTTCACAAAGAGTATAATGACTTGTTTAAAGAGCTCTCACTTTTCAGTTAAATTGATGGTGACTTTCAGCACTCCACCTGTTATTTCCGATATGCATTTTTTCTTTCCTCATCTTTTTTAAAAAAATTAAAACCAAATAAAATTGAAAATTTGGCAACAGGTTGGACTCAAACAAGCTGCAATGATAGCAGGAAAAATCCAAGAACATTCATGGAGTCTGACTGATTTTCAAGTACTTTTCAAGGGCAATTTCTGAATATTCCAAATTAAGGAGTTTGACTAAAATTCAAGAATTTTTCAAGGCTGTGTTAACCCTGTACTTTCCATGGTTCTAAACATTGTTGCCAGGGCTAAAACTGGATGTTATCTTGTTAACTGGTTGAGGACTAGATTATTTTTGGTGGTCTGAAATTTTTATTCAAAATGTGTTTTAATACAAATTATTGGAGAGTGCCTGTAGGCACTCTCCAATAATTTGTACTAAAACACATTTATGTAAACAGAATATTATTTATGTTTGACTGAATATGAAATATGAGCAATATATAGTGCCTTCTAACAAAAGACCCCAAGAAGCCTGAGAGTGCTCACCTGACACTGACCACTATCAACTGAGGGTCCTCATTTGAACAAACCTGCATGTGCCCCATTAAGAAAACCATATACCAAATATCAAAACATTCTGACTGGAGGATCTGAATTTAATTTTTTTTTTAAATATTCCTCATATTGAACTAAGTTACAATTCAGGCTTTCTTAGGAAGCCCAAATATGAACCCGGAGACTTGGCTCGAACCATCTTGAATCTCACCTCCCTGAGGATGCTGTATTCCAAATATCATAAGATTCTTACAACTGGATCTGAAGAAAAATATTTTAATAAAATATTCCTCATGTTGAACCAAGTTTTAATTCGGGCTTCCACAGAGAGCCAAAATATGAACCCAGGGACTTGGCTTTAACAAATTTGAATCTCACCTCCCTAATGATACAGAATACCAAATATCAAAAGATTCTTACTGGTGGATGTGAAGAACATTTTTAAAGAATATTCTTCATACTGCACTAATTTAAACATTTGGGCTCCCATAGAGAGCCCAAAAATGGACCCAGGGATTTGATTTCAAACATTTAAAACAATCTTCAAAGATGTTATATGTGAAATTTGAAAGCTTTTGGAGCAGTGGTTTGGGAGAAGAAGAGTCTTAAATGTTTTCCTCATTACCCACAGTGTTAAAAATTCTGACTTAGCATATTTTCAAAGTCCCGAAAAAGTACCCTATGATAAAACCAATACCAATTTTTTGAACCATTCCATTCCGTTGGTCCTAAGGAAGCTTCACACCAAATAAGAATTCTCAGTGCCGTGTAGTTTTGGAGATATGGGCATTTGAATTTTTTTCTATTTTTAGCTCCTGTGGTTCCCATGGGGCATTTTGAACAAACACACCATTTGGGCATAAATCAAGTTCCTAATACTTCATATCAAATTTGGTTCAAAGCTGCCTCACGGTTTGTAAAATAGAAATTTTGGGTCGGGGCAAAAATTCTTGCCCCTCCAGTAACGATGACAAATATTGCCTCTTGAACTTCTCTTGAACAAACTTGAGTCTACACCTCAAAAGGAAGCTGTAAACCAAATATTATATTTCTGCTACAGCTGGTTCATAAGAATGTTTAAACAAGAAGGACGCCAACGCTCTGTAGCTCACCAACATTCTTCTTTGATAGTAACTTTGGCAAACAAAAGAACTGTATCAAACAGTCTCATAACATGCGACACAGCTTGCCTAAACATAACCTCTTAAAAGTAAAACACAGAAACTGACATAAACACAAAGTTAAACATGAAATTCTGAGCTAAACAGAAAACTAAACGCAGATAAAAATGTCAAGAAAAATGTTTACAGTGCAGGGTATGAGGGGTTAATCATGGAACAATGATACTGAGGAACATGTATAATGAATATAAGTGCCATGGGAAGAGAAGGAGCACAGTAGATGACCTAAACACTTAGTTAAACATGAAATTCTGAGCTAAACAGAAAACTAAACGCAACTAAAAATGTCAAGAAAAATGTTTAAAATGTAGGGTATGAGGGGTTAAATCATGGTAAAATGAAAATAATCATCATATAGCAGCATTATAAAAGCCATGATATGGAAATAGGGCGAATAAGTGACCTAAACAGAAACTTTAACATTATTGGACACGAACGCTGACGCCGACGCCGACGCCGACCGATCGAGCCATGCCATAAGCTCACACAACTAAAGTTGGTGAGCTAAAAATTTGCGCATTTTGGCCCAACCTCCTCCTCAATATGAGCAAAAACCCAATTTGAAAATCCCAAATGCCCCTATGTAACCACTACTCATAGGAAATTTCATTAATATACAGAGCCAAAAAAGAAAGTATAATAAACTGAGGAGCAATTTGTTGAGTATTATTGATTTTAATCCCAAACAAATTATTGTAAATTCATATTTCGAGTCTAGCTGTATGAATTTGCATAATTTCATGTTCTTATTGTTACCAGCGTCAAGTCAAGACATCGCAATTCAGACATGGGGTAAAATGAAAAGTTCATACATGCATTCAATAGCGTGTATGTCCACCGTTTGCCTCTTGGATGGCGACATCGACAGCGCATGGACCTGATAAGTCTCAGGATGTCACCCTGTGGTATTGCGTTTCACTACTGCCTTAGAACATTACGTAAATTGCTTAACGTCTGATGATCATGAAGTCGTACCCGACCGTCCAATTGATCCCAAAGATGCTCGATTGGCGACAAATCTGGCGAAAGTGGGAGCCAGGGAAGAAGTTTGATGCTCTGCTCAAGAAAGTCACGACAGATGTGCCACCTGACATCGGGCATTGTCTTACTGGAATAACTGCAATCCGACTTTAGCGTTGAACGGGACAACAACAGCGTTAAGAATTTTGTCCCAATATCACTGTCCATTCAGATTACCATAGACGAATATCAACTGCGTTCGATGGTGCAAGGAAATTCCTGCTCAAACCATTAAGCTATCCCCACTAAAATGGTCGCATTCCCGCACGCAAGCATCAGAAAAACGTTCTCGTCGGCGATACACTCTTGCCCTACCATCACCGCGCCGTAGACAAAATAGTGAGTCATCACTAAAAAGAACTGTGCTCCAACGCTGCTGAATCTAGCGAACACGCTGACATACCGATTCCATTCTGATGGTATGATGATGTTGGGTTATGATTGGTCTGTGGTATGGGCGTCTACTGCGGATGCCGTGTTCAGCGAGTCTGTTGCGGACAGTTTGTGCAATGATTCTATTGTTAGTTTTACCAGGAATTATTGCTGCTGTCCTCGTCGGCGGAAGGAAGCAATCCCGCAAGTGAGACGTCCTGATGTGTCGGTCTTGTGCAGGAGTTGTAACTCGTGGTCGACCTGAACACGGTCGGTCGGCAGTAGATCCAGCGGTTCTATACCTTCCAATGAGACGGTAAATAGTGGCCACAGTGGCTCCAAACTCAGAAGCGAGCTCATCTGGAGGTATCCCAGCCTCATGCATACCAATGGCACGCAACCTCTGATTTTCGGTTAACCTTGGCATTTTTTAAAATGTCGGGAAGACAAAAACTAGCATGTTTTCTCAATAACGCAGGCTCTGGGAGCGCGGTGGCTCAGTTGGTAGAGGTGCAGGCTGCAAGCCGAGAGGTCCTCGGTTCGAATCCCACCTGCGGCAACCGCGTTGTGTCTTTGGGCAAGACACTTCATCTCCATTGCCCGCATGGGGGCACGATGACGCCGTGTACTAAGGCGTACTGCACGTCGATGGTACGCATGTCTTCAACCAATCTAACCCTGCATGTGCTGCAGTGCGGAGTTACGATGTTGGGGAGCTGGCAGCTGCTCGTCGTTGCTCGGTGGTTCTCTCTGGGTACTCCGGCTTCCTCCACCCGTAAAACTGTCACGGTCATGATTGGCCATTGTGCATAAATATGTGACCTTAAACATCAATAAATAATAAATAACGCAGGCTCTCTATCTAGTACAACATAACACAAAGAAAATCGTCGATCACCCATTCAATTTGACATTCTCGGGTAGCACGTGCTATTTTGAAATCCGTAGCAAAATTGTGTACGGTTGGTTAGACAACAACAGCATATCATTAAACTCTTTGCACGACTTCTTGTCCACAAACATGCAACATTAGAACTATTATATTTCATCCTTTATGCTATTTTTTCACATTTGTTTCTATTATACTTTCTTTTTTGACTCAGTATATGTGGCCAGTGGTTTGGGAGAAAAATACCAAACACTACCTTCACGACGGACGGTGGACAAAACGTGATCAGAATAGCTCACCCTGACTTTCAGTCAGGTGAGCTAACAAGGGAAATAGTAAAACAACAGCCCTTTTTATTAATACTAGCAACAAACATTTTTCCCAAGTGCTAACAAGACACTTTACTGTCAACAACAATCATAAAGAAATAGAGAATCAAGATATTTTTACTATTATGCTACCTCTTTCCCCAGCCCCTAATTCCATTGTTACTCTTTTGGGGTATATAGCCCATTGTACAAGCTTCTCTCAAATCAGTCGTCAAAGAGATTCACTGTTTTTCAAAACTTGATATGCCACAAGCATTAACAAAAGTCCCCGATCAAATTTATTTTTATCTGAAAAACCTAACTTATGAACCATCAATGGAATGAGCTGGTTGAGGAATCGTTAACTTCATGTTAGAGGCTAAAATGAATATTTTTGGCTGTTTAAGATGTTGTCTTAAACAGACAAAAATATTCATTTTTTCATCGAAAACATGTCTATGCAAATTTTAATTCTTAATTTCAACTAATCTCTATATAAAACAAGAAAAATGTTACTAAGGTAAGACATGCCCCCCCCCCCCCCTTGTGACCTTCACCTTGCAGATGCAGCGGAAACTATTATACACGACACACCTTCCGACTGTCCTTAACATTTGAAAAAGTTTAAAAGTTTAACAATTGTAATATGATTCGTTTCTGAGTTATTGCTGAGACACGAATATTGATGATTTTCAGTGTGACCTTGAATGTGACCTTGACCTTGATCTTACGGACCTGGCTGTGGTGTGACACATCCTCCCATTGTCCTTTATAATTGAGCGAAGTTAGATGATTGTAGCCCTAATAGTTTTGGAGTTATGCTCGAGACACGATTTGTGACCCTGAACATATGAAGGTCAATTGTGACCTTCTCCTTGCAGATGCAGCAGAAACTATTAGACGCGACACACCTTCTGACTGTCCTTAACATTTGTAAAAAGTTTCACAATTGTACTATGATTCGTTTCTGAGTTATGGCTGAGACACGAATATTGACCGATTTTTAGTGTGACCTTGAAATGTGACCTTGACCTTGAAGGTACGAACCCGGCTATGGTGTGTGACACATCCTCCCATGGTCCTTTATAATTGTCTGAAGTTTGATGACTGTGGCTCGGACACACGGACACACACACACTTCAATCACTATATGCCACCAGACTTAAGACGGGGGGCGTAAAAATGCATTTTATACAAAATGAAGGTATTATAACACAGAGCACAAGCTAATGCATGTCTATAACTAAACTGTTGAAAGCGTGTTTCAGTGATTTTAATGACAGAGCAACATTCTCATCCGGTTTATTATCTGGCCTAAACTTTCTTTGGCAAAACAATTTCGTCTCTTGAATGCATCAAGGTGCTACCTTGCAATGCTTAGCATCACAGATGGTGTATTGCTGCACTCAAGTGGAGAATTTGATAAAATTTGCTGCTATACCTAATTTAATTATAGACAGTACATCAAACCGTTTTTCTATTTCTGATATAAACGTACCGTACCTGTGTTGCTCCTGCTAGTGTTGTTGCGCAACAAATATTCCATTCGTCCACAGTCGTCGCTAGAAAACTCCAGTTGGCTGTTTGCTGCAGTGTTCTCAATGGATTATGTTCAGAACATCTGTTGTGCGAACTCTTCCAATGAAGCTTAAAATAATCTGATGCAAGGAAATGTACATTAGTTTCCTGAAGTAGAAATAAAACTACTTCGAATATTCTATTCTGGACCCATCACATGGGGCCTAATCCATAGCAATGCCTGGTTAGGTATGTTGGATTTTGTTTATTGGGAAGCGCCAGCTGTACAAAGATGATGACTATGCCGTATGCATAAAAAATGACTGACGTCTATGTGAGTAGGGATGATCCACACCCCAACCACCCCACCCCACCCCACCTCAACCCATTTCGCCCCTCTGATGTAGGAGTCAAACTCGTGTCCATTCCGACCATTTTCCAACTCAGTTGATGGTAAGAAATCGTGTCAAGTACCAGGATCGACAAGAAGAGTGTGACATTGTAAACTTACATGCCAACCTTCCCCACATACTCACAGTGTCGTTCGTGATTCGAAAAAAGGTTGCCACAGTGATCTGAAGAGATGTGTTACTCGACAAGTCATGAAAGGCTACTACAGCACTCAGGATGATGACATAAATGCAGGTTATTTATAGGGGTTTAATGATACTTTCGACAGCCAGAGGCAACTCGTGTCGGACAGTTTTAAGGGTGGAGAAAGCCGGAGTACCCAGAGAGAACGACTGAGCAATGGTGAGCAACTGTCCGACTCCCCAATGTACTAACTCCATGCAAGCAGGGTTAGCATTGGTTGAAGTGCACCATGGACGTGCAATATGCCTTTGTACACAACGTCACAGTGCCCCCACATGGACAGTTGGGATTATGTGTCTTGCCCAAGGACAACGCGGTTGCCACGGGTGGGATTCGAACAGAGGTACTCATGGCTTGCAGCCTGCATCCATACCTACTGAGCCACTGCACTCCCCAGGTCGACCTTGGATGTCATTTTAAAAGATTTCCCACAACGAAGTAAACCGCCATAGCTGTTCGGTTCCCAGAATGTAGGAGTGACTTTTCTTCAATATCACATCTTTATCAATAAATCTGTCCAGTTAAAGGTACAAATTGCCATTCAATCTTTATCTTTAAAATTCTGATCCCTTCAGCGGGATGAACTCGCCATTCTGATACCAAGGAGGTGTTTAATTACTTGGTATCACCTTTCAACCCCCCTCCCTCCCCCTAACACCAAGACGAAAAAGTGAAGCATTGCAAATCAGAGGAGATAATCTAACCAAACATGGCAGTGGAAATGTATACACATTTAGTATTTTGACCACATTCCATCCCTTTTGACCCCTGTGTATGACACACCAGCCCCTCCCAGTGAAATTGACATTTTGGGCAATGGTGAGTACAGGCATACCAAATTGGGCAGCATTTCTATGGACATTGTATAAGTTATAGAATCTGACTGACAGCGAGAAAATTTTGGTCGTCAGTATTTTTCAATTAGTTCTTTTATGATTTATTGGAGAGTGCCAATAGGCACTCTCCAATAATTCATAAAGGAACAAATTCATGAAGTATAATTTTCTTATAGCTGAAATTGTGGCTCATTCAAAGAATACAAATTTTTGTCAAAATTCATTTACAAATTCTATTTCAAAATTTATTTTCTGGTGCTTAGGGCCACATTGGCATCCGTGGCAATATATTTTTTCAATAATGCCCAATTATAGGTTTCAAGCAACAAACTGCTTTAAAACACAAGTTACAAAAAGAGTTGAATTTCTAAACTTACTGTTAACATCTGACAACCTAAATAGGTCCCAAATCCTCGTAGTTTAACGATACAACTTCGTCCAGGTTTGAAATGCCTTCGAAATTCTCCGGATAATATTGTTCACACAACGGGTCGAACGTTGGTCGAAGTGTTTAAACGACGATTGTTTTGGGATCCATGTAAGCTGTCAATTCATACGGAATGATCAGTCACTGAAGCTGTGAATCAGGGAAGCAAATATGATTTAAGTGCTATTCTCAACAATCATCCGAAATGCATTAACATTGCAATGAAAGATAATCAACGTATTTTATAAGATGTAACAATGATGAGCTTCATTATTCCTGTACAACCACACAAGTTTTTATGCTGCTAAGTTTCAAGAGACCTTACACGTCTCGTCTTCAAACCAATATTAACAGCTGTTGCTTTGGATTTTTCTTTAAGTGACTTCTAAGCTTGTTTACCAAGCCACTGAAAAGTTCTGATCAAGCCCTCGCCTTTACCCTGTGTTCTTGGCTTACCTAGTCAGACTGAGGTTGATGTTTTTATCATTTGAGAAACGTTCACTTTGACGTGGCTCTTGTTTTTGATTGGAAGATGTGTAAGGTTTGTTTTTAAGTGTGTTTCCTTTGGGTTTCTTTTCCGTTCTATTTCCAGTCAAATAACTCTCTTGGTTTATGTTTTAGAACCTGTGAAGTGAGGATGCACCCAAGTCACACGAGAGTTCGGTTGAGGATGGGGGGTCATGTTTTGAACTCGTGCTTTGCCTACACTTGCCCTTTTTCGACCAATGTCGGCACAAGTTAAGCCGTTAAACCAAATAACTATGGCGTGTGACATGGCTCTTCAATGTTTTGTATTGTGAGATGGGATGGAGAGATGGGGTGAGGCTGAAGCCAAGCTCTTGATGGTTTGTGAATTCAGTCACAAGTTTACCATTTAGCCCGCTTTGCTACCCATTTCCCAGATTGCCGTTCTTATATTTTCCATCACTCCCCTATTTTTCCGCCTTTGGAGTTTTTTTTTATTTCAGAAGCCAGTATTTCTGTGGGCCCATCTGTTTGATGTGTTCACGGTTACCTATTTTTTCTGTTTAGGCTTAACTTTCAACTGTTCTCACTTCTATCAGTCGGAATGTTTCACTCATAACTGGAGCAATAATTGCATTATATTTTTTAGATGACTTGACATATTTCCAGGTTACTTCCTATTATCATTGCCTGATGGGTTATTGTAAGCCCAATAACTATGTTAATGCCCAGGAAGGTGTTACTCTGACCCTTTACCCAACGTAACGGCCAAAACCAGCCAGCGCTATTCACAAAAAACTCCAATTAATTTTCATTATTTTTTTGTCTCAAAAACATAGGTCATGACCTCTCTTTGGAACGAGCTCGCCGAGCTCGTTCCAAAGAGGGGTCATAACCTATGTTTTTGAGACAAAAATGAAAAAAATTAGTTATTCAAGAATTTTGTTTGCGAATGTCGTCTGCTTTTCATGATAGGTAAAGGGTTAATCCATGGTTGTTTCCAAAAAAAACCTCAATTTATTTTAAGCCCATCAACACAGTTCTTGGAGAGATTATTAAATGGTATTTTAAAAACTGTGCAAACCAGTAATACTTCAATCCCACAGACCTTTTGGGCTGTGGGATTAAATTACTGAATCTATTTATTTATTTATTTATTTATTTATTGATGTTTAAGGTCACATAGTTATGCACAAGGGCTAATCATGACCGTGACAGCTTTACGGGTGGAGGAAGCCGGAGTACCCGGAGAGAACCACCGAGCAACAACCAGCTCCCCAACATCGTAACTCCGCACTGCAGCACAGGCAGGGTTAGATTGGATGATGACATGCGCACCATCGACGTGCAGTACGCCTTAGTACACGGCGTCATCGTGCCCCCACACGGGCAATGGAGATGAAGTGTCTTGCCCAAGGACACAACGCGGTTGCCGCAGGTGGGATTCGAACCGAGGACCTCTCGGCTTGCAGCCTGCACCTCTACCTACTGAGCCACCGCGCTCCCCAATTACTGAATCAACATTTATCTTGTCGTCTCATCATTGGAGGATAAATTTTCTTTTATGCAATAAATTATGGTTACCGTGTTGAAAGGCCAACTGCTGGTGTTCCCTGCACTGAACAGTACTATGACAAATTTGGAAATATTTAATTTTGAAGAAATGCTGTTGACATTCTAAAACTACTTTCTGGAACTGGTTGTGGTGCCAAAACATTTTTATATGGTTTATTTCTTTCTGTACGTTTTGTTACAAATTTGAATAACAGTCCTTGTTAATAATGGAATTTGTTGAATGTTGAGATGTTGTAAAAAATACTGATCGGTTTGTTGCGTGAAATACACATAGGAAAATACAAATTCAAACATCTGAAGTTTCAATGAAGTAGATCTGTTCACTTGGATCCTTTGAAAACACTACACAGATTTGCGTTGAGCTGAGAAATCAAAAACCATTGCAAAATGTGTCTAAACCCAAAAATGTTCAAAGAAACCAATATTGAAAGAATATGTGCGAACGAATACAATCACACCTGACTGCCATACTCATATTTTACAGATTATAACCTGTTTATTGCTACCAAATACATAACACAAACTACCGAGCATGATATGCACACACTACTTGACTACCTAACCACAATCGCTTGACAAGCAACAAGATCCAGAATTGAATACACCAACGAAAACTCAACATATTCCAGAAGGCATTGGTAGAGAGGATAGCATGTATACCGCACATATACCCAATCGCACATATACACACACAACAAAGGGTGTACCCAATAACCCAGAAACACACCCAACATGGTGTACCCAGCAACACACCAAACATGGTGTATCCAACAACACAAAACCTGGTGTACTGCACATCAACACACAGATCAGTATTTTCACAACATCCTAAACTGATAATCTCAAATAATGAGGGTCATTAAAATCTAACAAACCCTTCAGATATAAATTAACAATACAAAAAGACTTTTCAAAAATACAGCCACCACTGGAAAGTAGAAAAAGGTTGTCAACAGCAATCATGGAAAAAAGTACCAAAGAATGGAGGAAATTTTAACAGTTGGACGAGTTCGTCAGGTGCGCGTAAAATTTAAAATTGTCAGCCAATAATCCAGCGTATCTACAGAGTTCGAACCAATGTCCAGTTGGACATTGGTGAGAACTCAGCAGGTATGCAGGGAACAGAGTATGATAAACTACGATTTCCGTTGTAATTAATGCCTGTCAAATTCACCCCGCCATCCAAATTCACCTGTTTTTTGGTAAGGCCATTGTTGATAAATGCTTTGTTTTACGCAGGCCTGAAAATAAGCAGTCTGACATTTGCAGAATGAGGTACCCCAGGGGGGGAATTTGATGATGCTATCCCATACAGTGGGCAAATGTATCCTCTGGGTACCTCCTTCTGTTTAGTTTTGAGACCCTGATTCAGATTGAGGTTCACAGAGGGTAAATTTAGTGATGCTACCCAGCTCTGCAGGGTAGCATGACTAAATTCACCCTCTGGGGACCTCATTTTTCAGATGACAGTCTGCTAATTTTCTGGCTTGATTGAGGCCTAATATTAAGAACAGTGCTAAACATATACCATATACAAAAGCACTGCTATTGAAAGGGGCCATCAGCAAAAAACATGCTATGAAAAGAAGAAGCTCAGAACAGAGAAACATCTCATAGGATATTGAAACAGTTATTAGGGGTTAACCATAAACCAATGGACAATGAAATAGGAAGAACTACAGAAATTCCCTTGTGGTCGTGAAAATTCGTCATCCGGTATTTGTACAGTCGAAATGACAAAGATAAGTTCAGGCTCAAATTCCTGGTCAGTTTGAATATTAGGTTTTCCTGGTCAACTCTTTACTCAATGTAACAGTCAAAACAAGCCAGAGGAATTCACAAAAGTCATCAATTAATTTTCATTATTTTTTGTCTCAAAAACATAGGTTATAACCCCTCTTTGGAACGAGCTTATTGAGCTCGTTCCAATGAGGGGTCATAACCTATGCTTTTGAGACAAAAAAAATTAGTTATTCAAGAATTTTCTTGGCAAGTGTCGTCTGCTTTTCATGTTAGGTAAAGGGTTAAAAGATAATTTTCAACATTTTAAAATTATTTTCTGCATATCAATTCTAAGAAAGTGTTTCAGTCTCCCTTGTTCCCAAGTTACACATGTGGTATTCATTGTTACCATTGTTCCCAATCTCCAACCCCAGCTCCAAGGATCTCTATCAGTTTCAACAGCAGTGACTCAAAATAATGCGCCATCTTGATATTCTTCAAATCTAGGCCTCTCTTTCGAAATCCATCCACGACCTCATTGTTCTAATCCCTTCTCTCCATTTTAGATTACAATCCCACAAGCCCCCACCCCCACACAAACACCTAAATCCCAGTGTGAAAAATGGGTATTAGAAAATATCCTGGAACACCAGGTCACGTCACTGGCTATTGATGTTTAAGGTCACATATTTATGCACAATGGCTAATCATGACCGTGACAGTTTTACGGGTGGAAGAAGCCGGAGTACCCGGAGAGAACCACCGAGCAACGACGAGCAGCTGCCAGCTCCCCAGCATTGTAACTCCGCACTGCAGCACAGGCAGGGTTAGATTGGTTGAAGACATGTGTACCATCGACGTGCAGTACGCCTTAGTACACGGCGTCATCGTGCCCCCACGCGGGCAATGGAGATGAAGTGTCTTGCCCAAGGACACAACGCAGTTGCCGCAGGTGGGATTCGAACCGAGGAACTCTCGGCTTGCAGCCTGCACCTCTACCTACTGAGCCACCGCGCTCCCAGGTCACGTCACTGGCTGTCTGGGAGATTTAACATATGGTCCAGGTATCAGTCTACTCAAATATATCCTGTGTTTGAACCTCATCCACCCAAACTCACCCAGACTGTTTTAAGGTTTGGGACTGCTGGGAAATGGGTAATTGGTAATGGGTTCGATCAATACCACTGGCAGTGGCATTATCATTACCAATCTTCCAGCATCATTTTGGTGTCCAGACCCTTTACAAGAGTTTGTTTTGAAGGCATCTCACCCATGACATAAGTTGTCTTTGATGCAATCACCATCTCCCAATAGACTTTCCCTTACAAACGCCTTCTATACATATATACAGAAAATAATTTCTAAAAGTTGCAGCAGGTTAAGAATTTGTGAGGATGAAGATTACGAAGATGTGAAGATAATACGTGGCAACACCTTTCCCAGGACAATGTGGGCCACTACCACCAGAAAAAAAATCCCTTTTTATTTATTCATTTTGGTTTAACGACACTTTTAACAGCCAAGGTCATATCATGTAAGTGACAATTTTACCATAACGTCAGCGCACCCCAATCCCTTTAGAATTCCAATGATCAACCATATGCGACTTTATGGAATACATTTTCTAAAATTGCTACCAACTGACTCCTAATTAACCAGTTCATTATCACACCTTACTTATAAGTGTTACCATGTTTCCTCCCTCCCCTTTGCAGCCTCATTATTTCATTGTCAATCTGAATGAATGGCATCGTTGGGTGTTCATGGAGAGCCTCAAGACACCTTCCATGAACTAGATGGAATTTCATCAGTCACTCTCACTTTTCCGTTTTACAGTACGTGGAGAGTGTATTATCACAAAATCACCCACAGAGTGGAGATTCCACCCAAGCAATAATTGCAAATTTGTTGCAAAGCATAACAAGCACAAGCAAAGTTTCAGCCAATGGACCTCCGGGTTAAACCCGGAGGTCCATTGGCTGAAACATTGCTTGTGTTTTTAGAAGATATGTACAAAATTGGAAACTTATAGTTTGGGTGATAACTCCACTCCACGGGTGATTTAGTTACAATCCGCTCTCCACGTACTGTATACCATTTTCCCCCCATCTTCCTATTAATTTTGAAAAACCAAGTCTCTCTAATTATCCAATTTATGAATAAATATCTTGTTTTCTCCCACCCACCCCCCCCCCCTCCCCTCTTTGGAACCTCTTCTTTTTTCATTGCCAATTTGAATGAATGGCATAGTTGGTTGGGCATTTATAAGAGACCCTACGCACCTTCCATCGACAAGTTGGGAATTTCATCCATCTCTCCTACTTCTCTATTCAGTACTTTCTACACAATGTTTTTTCCAACTTCCCCTACTTTTATATTCTTCTGTACACCATGTTAGATAAATTTCGACCCACCTCTATCTGCACTCTAGAGGGTTTCTGCTGCCCCATCGCCCATCATTTACTCTTTCCCCAGTACTTTACCAGTTCTAATGTGACATCATCTTGTCTGTATTTTTGCCTTCTACTTAATATTTATGTGAAGCCAAAAACCATCGTAGTCTAAAACAAACATTTCAAGCAATGTTTGACCCGTTGTGTGAACGATTGTCCGGAGAGTTTCGAAGGCATTTCAAACATTGGTCGAGTGCTTGCTTAAACTAAGAAAGTTTGAGGCTCCGCCATTTTGACTGCACAAATTCCGGACAACGAAAATTAACCACCCTAACCTGCTATCTATAAAATAAACTACATTTGGGGCTCCAGTTATACATACGAAACATGCAGATCAGCAAATGCGAGGACAAAGGAAATAGACAAAATTAGGACAAAAACACAAACATGAGCAACTGTGAACACAACAAACTCCACCCAAATCACAGCACATAATATTGGCCTTCAACACTAGCTTCTAACCTACCAAACAGCTAAGACGGAGAAAAAGAAAGCAATGGAAATAAGCACAAGAATGACAACCCAATAAACAGGAAGTAAAACGGCTACAGTTGTACTGAATTCAAAAACCACCGAAAACTAGGTTCCAGCTTCACCTCATCAGCCACTCCTTCCCACAATACTAAACATTAAAATGTCATATCATCCACACCATCATGGCCAACAGCTCAACCCATGCCACAAAGGGCCGAATTGTAGGGACAGGAGGAGACAAAACATGTGCCCCAAACATGACACCCCACTTTAATCCCAATCGAGCAGACACATGGATCAGACACCCCCTCACTCCACATCTCCTAAAACGGACAAGAGAGATATTTGACTGAAATAAGTCTAAAGAAAACCAAAGCTACAGCACACACTCAAAAGCTAACCCTAGACACCTCACTACAATCAAACCAAGATTCCACACCAAAACAAATGCATCTCAAAAGATTTAACAAAACACCAACCTTAATTTGACCATGGTAATTCAGAAACACAAGATAAAACTGAGGACGTAAAATGAACAAAACCCTTCAATAACAAAGTGAACAAACTCAGAAGTCAAAGGCGAAACCACATGCTACAGAAGTCAATAGTTGATCTGAAGACGGTATGTGGAAGATCTGTTTAAACTTTTCAGCATAAAACTGCAAGAATTCTTGCAGCCATACAAAAAATGTGAAGCTAAATATTGTTACATCTTACGTAAACAGTTATATAAAAATTACATCAGCTTTAATTACAAATCTATATTCAAAATTTCTTTCTTTTTCAATTTGTACTTCCAAACATAGTGTATGACCCTTCATCGGGACGAGTTCCTCGACCTCGTTCCAATAAGGGGGTCATAAACTATGGTTTGAGTAAAAAAAGAAAATTTTTAGTTCTTCAAGAACAAAAAATTAAAGCTTTGCATTATTAGGTCTCATGTTATACTTACATTACCTTTCATTACATTATTTGTACATTTGGGAGGATTCCCAAAATGGTTCTCAAATCACATGTACAACCTTGATGGTGCATCTTCCGTCACTAATAAATCAGTCAGATGAGCAGGACTAAAATACATTTCTCGATTTCAATAAAACACCACAAATTATACATTAGCATTAATACCACCCTGAAGTAACTTCCCGTAGAGCCTTCACATTTTGTCGACATTGTGTTGGCAATTTCTTTCCGTCTGTGTTTTGTGGGTGTCCTCCATCTGAAGACAGTTTATACCAAACTCAGTGTAAATAGCGTTTAACTATCATTGTTCAACATTTCGTCGCCTAAGTGCTAGAATGTCCTATGTCCCATGGGGGACATAGGACATTCTAGCACTCAGGCGACGTTTTCATAACGTATGTCAGGCATATTTTGCATGTCAATGCAAAGCAAAGAACGTATGTGTTCCAGTTCTACTGGTATCCAATGGCAAAGGTGAGGTGGCAGCAAGTTAGACCCTAAGTCTAGACAGACTTTTTCCACTGTTCTGAACGGTTAATGGCAAGTTAATATCCATCCATAATGCATCCCATTTTACTGAAATTTAAGTAACTTCAACCCTTCCCCAACAAATAATTTTGTTTATGGAGGAAGAGAAATGCACCCTCAAAAGACCAGTAGCAATGTAATGCCATTTAGACGAGTTTACACAACACAGCATGTCTTCTGGGCTATGCATGGATCCAACGTGAAGAATTTTGTTTGTTTATAGGGGTTCAACAACACTTTGAACAGCTGGGTCATATCGCCTCCAACAGTTTTATGTGTGATGCTTTGAGTATCCAGATAGAACCACTGAGCAGTGGTAAGTAACTGTCCAACTCCCCAACTTACCCGACACGAGTGGGTTTAAAATTGGATGAGAACAAGTGTACTATCAATGTGTTGTATACTTTAGTCAGGATAAAAAGTATTGCCATAGGATATAAGGCAGGTCACTTCCCAAATGAAGTATATAAACAGATACAGTATGTGGAGAGTGGATTGTAATTAAATCACCCGTGGAGTGGGGTTATCACCCAAACTATAACTTTCGTATTTTGTATATATCGACTAACACAAGCAATTTTTCAGCCAATGGACCTCCGGGTTTCACCCGGAGGTCCATTGGCTGAAACTTTGCTTGTGCTTGTTATGCTTTGCAACAAATTTGCAATTATTGCTTGGGTGGAATCTCCACTCTGCGGGTGATTCAGTGATAATACACTCTACACGCACTGTATATCGGAGCTCAATGACAATTTCAACAGCTGGGTTCCTTTCGTGTCGGACAATCACTGGTGGAGCAAGCCCAAATGTGATGTACCCATGGAAAACCAACAAACAGCGGCAAGTGACTGTTGGGACATTATGTACACAGCTTGCTATTTATTGCGTTTCAATGACACATTCAACTGCCAGAGTCACCTCATGCGGACAGTTTTATGGGTGAAGGAAGACGAAATACCTGGATATAACAACCGAGCAGCGCCGGGCGAGCAAATGTCAGTCTCCCCAACGTACTAACTCCGCACAAGGAGGGTAAACATTGGTTGAAGGCAAGTGCCCCATCAACGTGCTTAATACACCTTAGTTCACAGCGCCATCTTGCCCAAAATGGATAATCGGGATTAAGTGCCTCTCTCCAAGAACATAACGAAATTACCGCAGGTCAGGATCGAACCTTGAACATTTTGGTTTTAAGTTCAATGTTCCAACCACTGAGCAAGACATGCCATACACGCAGGGTTAGAATCAGCCATATGCCTGCACTCTATTGACATGTAGAATGCAGCAGCATACTGTGCCAGTGTGTTCCACTTAGGCAATTAGAATTAAGTATCTTGCCCAAGGACAGTGCAGATGACTCAGGTCAGGATCAAACTTACGATCTGAGATCCAATGTGCTAACCAATGAGCCACTGCGTTCCCAAGTCTGAAACAGTTTAAAAAACCCTGAGATTGACAGTGACAAACATGGGCATGACAAGACTTGAAGGCAGACATTAAGGGGTGGGGGCAGTGGTAGAGACAAGGCTATCCATAAACTTGCCTTGGTGTTATTTTTAGATCCTGTGTGACGGAATGTTAAAAAATTTATAGTAATTTATATATTTTTTATACTTACCAATGACCCAGACATAGCTGGTGCTAACTCTTAAAATATAGGGCCAAACACAAATTTTGCCCCCCAATCCCCAAAATTTGCATCTAAAACTAAAGAAAACATGTCCTGAAAGGCCCTCCACACTTCGCCCCTACTGCGCATGCGCAGTGTCAAGGACGTTCCGAAATTGGCGCCATTTATCATTCTAATAACCAGTGCCTGGTAAGCGCTATGTACTCAGCGGGGAGGCAAGAGTTCCCAACTCCTGGGAGGGCCATCCCCGTCTGGGTCATTGGTAAGTATAAAAAATATATAAATTACTATAAATTTTTTAACATTTTTATACTGTACCAATGACCCAGACATAGCTGAATAGTAAAAAGGCTGGAGGGCCAAGGACATAGAGCAAAATGGAATACGCTCAATAAAATAAAATAGAGTCATCCCCTGTAGGGAAAAGAAGTAATAGGCCTTACATGTATCTTTCTTATTTATGATAAATTAGAAAGATACAACACCTTCCAAAAATTGAGCTACATACATCCATGTACTCTATTAATATCCAATAATCCTTATACTAATAATTTTTAAAGTAAGCCAATAATAAAGTAAGTCTAGAGAATAGAGACTCTTATACTCCTAAAAGTGTGTGAGAATTGCATAATCATGTCCGTTGACATATGCAATATTCAAAAGCTATACTTTAAAAACTAAGACTTGAATGAATTTTATAAACTTAAACTTCTCACTAAACAACCATCCCAATAACAGCTCAGAATTACTAACTCCGGAGGAGGTATCCCCTTGTTTTCATAGTAAAAACAGGTGACCCAAGGGAACACCCTCCCCCCCCCCCCCCTTTTTCTTGCCCTGGGTCAAATAGCCCAGAGCGAAGAGGGCAGCCGAACGGAGACACTGCCGAAACAGACAGCCTACCTAGCTATAGTAGCAACTGTTAAGTGAATGACATTCTGAGCAGTAGATAATAGACCTAACAATAGAGGCCTCCAGAAATGGACTCGATATTTCTGAGATAAAATTCATGAATGGATGGCTGAGCGCAATGAGCAGCCTTCAAAAATCTATAATAGCAACACTATTAATGTAAGCCCAAGAAGTAGAAGAACTCTTACTTCATGAGCCGAAATCTTAAGCACAACTGCTAAGCCAATGATATACCATAAGCAGTACGCTAGTTAATAGAATCCATTAACAATAAAATGGAGCGTAACGTCCTTCTACTAGACATCAAAGACAGAAGAAGCTTACGCCCTTGTAATAAACAGATATCTGTTTATAAATACATAAACTGTACCCGGAAAGAGTAAAGGCCTATGCCCATACGAAGACGGAAGGACCTTAAAATAATAGGTTCCGGATAATAGGAGCCTAACTCTTATGCAACAATCCAACCTAAATAGTAACGGAAGTATTGATTCCGAAACTATGAAAGTGAAAATCATCCATCGATAGTGCATGAAACTCACTGACTCTACAGTAAAAGAGAAACCAACAGAATTACTGTCTAAAAGGTCAGAATTTGAAAACTACTGTTTCCAGAGGCTCAAATGATTACTTAGCTAAATAAGAACCGAAGTTAAAATCCGTATAGGAATTTAATCTAAAGATTCTAAGTCTATTTATCAAAAAGTTACTAACTGACTTAGATAAAGAGACAAAAGACTCAATTGTAAACTATCGTAGAGTGCATAGGTATGAGGTAATATAAACCTATAACCTAAATAACAACAGGCTGCAGTAGATCTTGTGAAACAAGTATACTAAAAAATAGCAATGAGTAGTATGGAGGGATCAACCATATGAACATAATGATCCCTACACCACGACGGAAGAGCCTCCACTTTAGTCGCATAGAATAGCGAAGAAGAGGATCTCCTATAGTAAGAAATCGCGTCCAAAGCTCGTCCAGTACAGTGCTTACAATGCAATACGGACCACACAACGGAATACATGAAGGTTGCGACCTTGCTGGTTGTGATAAAGATGACACGATTTACCCAGTGAAAAAAGATCCTCACATAGAGGGAGATTTCACGTTAAGATCCACAGTAGACAAGAGAGTAAATTACTCATGATCTCTGTGAAGATAGAGATGCTATCAACAGAAATGTATTGTGGTTGTTTATCTTAGCAATACCTGCTAAAACAACAGCGCCGGAGGATACGCGTATCCTATCATTCCGTCCTATAGATCAATAGAGCGTTAACAGTATTAGCTCAGAGATCTGGACAAGCCAACACATACGTCTGCAATTGATTAGCAAGCTGTGTCATAAATAAAACATCATTGGGCGCTCCCATAGATAGCAAATCTGATTGAATACTTGTTTGTTGAGAGTCCATTCTGACAGCAACAAGCGACCCGTAAGAGAACGGGAGTGCGATAAAACAATCAGACGACCCAGAATATGACGGACCAAAACTGAACTTGGTGTACTATAACCAACAGACGGATTCTTTCCATTAAATTGAATATCGGAAACGAAAGAGTGCCTCCCTGGTTCCGGAGATACGCCACTACTGTCGAATTAAAGGACAGGAATTTGGGCATGCGTTTCTGAATAATGTTCATGCAATGACAAAAAGCAAGCCTAAAAAACATTATTCCGCGGAAGTTAAACTGATAGCTAAAAGACTGCGGAACCCAAAGACCCTGGCACTTCGAATCCGTAGGGATCAGTATATATCCCAATCTGTTTGACTGGCAACCGTCATAACAGCCACACTCGGGTCCGGCAACTGCGGCGGCACTCTCTGAGTCAACCACCGAATGTTTGCCCCAGTCTGAATCTCTTGTAACACTAGATAGACAAGAGAATGTAAAAATCAAGCAATTCATGGATTGCCGGAAAGTTGCCGTCGAAGAGAAGCTCCTCCGAGAACGAAGCGACTCTGAGAGAGTTCTTAACCTACTATCCACGCGTGGATGTAGCAAGGGCTGCATCACGTCTAACCAACTCCAATCAGCCACTGAAGGGCGGAGTTATACGTGAACAAACTACTGCCCTCAAAAGAATTACATTGAGAATAATATCCCGTAAATCTTTTCTTGAAGACGTAATGATAACGCCTCAGTAAGGCGGATTACGTATAATAAAGCGTCTAAGTTAAGTCTACTATACATAATGTCGTTCCCAACATTGAAATTGGAAAAGACATAAACGGCGAAAAAAGAATATATGCAGTCTTTAATCACACCGTCTAGACGCATATGAACTCTCGGTATGCCCTGCTCTGCCAAAATAAACTATATGTAAAAAAGATAAAATGGCAGAAATGAGCCACGCGGACAAGAAACTAAACTATCATGCTTAGTAGCAGGCTTGTATATATATATAAATATATAGCGTCGAAAAATAAAACACATGTTGTAATGACAACATTGGACTGCGTCGGTAAGTCAGGGACAAAGTCCCTGTACCGATCGAAAAATCCGAGTCCAATGACGCTATAAGTCTCTTATCCAAGATCGCAGCAATGAAGTCCGAAAAATAATCACTGGAAGAAATGCCAGAAGATATGAAAGGCATCTTCCGATACTACTAAAGGGAAAACTCGAAATCTTTCGAATCCCTTTCGCCATCCTGTCGGACCCTATAAAGCGTTCGGTCGTCCGTAGCTTGATGCAACCGCGGACCGCACCGACCCAGCGCCGTCGGATAATTCCTGATTCGACCGAGAAACCGTCAATTGCTGGGATGCTGCGAAACAACTGTGCTAACTCGGATAGCACGTCCGTCACTGAGGCCTGAGGAGCAGCGGTCTTACGATGCATTGCCGCAGGAAGCTCCGAGATCGTTACCCCGTGCATACTTCCAATATGCGAGCGAACGGAGTGTATAGGCCTCGTGTCCCTTGGCTACCGGATGGCGCGACCTATTCGCTGTGGAATCACTGAATGCCGAAACTAATCGGATACTCGAGGTCACGTAGCCAATGTGTGGTCGTGTGCCCTGCTGTGAGGATGAGGAAGCATTAAAGACAGTCTCTCGGACTGTCAATATAACGGAGCGTCCCGAGCAACGGACATATGCTCCGAATGTAAAATATCTGAACCACAACATGCGGTCCCCTATGTTGTCGGCTTCCTCCGATCTGTCCTCAATCTGCCGTCACTGGGTGAGTACTAAAGTAATTAAAGTGCTCGCATCACCCAAATCTCCTTCCTAGACCGCAACGGACGAACCCGGCAGCCGAACCATTCGATGAATGTACGCTACACCGGGTGAGCTAGCGAATGTCACTCCGTAAGCGATAGACATATTCCATGAGCACTTATTGCCGCTAACTCTTCATTAACTATGACGACAGAGGCACACTTTTGAAAGACATCTCCATAACTCTTCGAACAAGAAACCAGAAATGCTTGGATAGCAAGCATAAAATAATAATATATATAGCGTCGTTCAATAATTCGAAAGTTTGTGTGACATTATTGGACTATGTCGGAACTGAGGGACGATGTCCCTGAACCGAACCAAAAATTTCTAAGTCCACCGACGCTATCAGTTTCTTATCCGGCATCGCAGCATATGTTGTTCCGAAAGGGAAAGCTTGAAATCCACCGAATCCCTTTCGGTATCCCGTCGGACCGGATGAAACTTTCGGACGTCCGTACCCGCTTCCGCGGAGCGTCCCGACCCAGCATCGTCGGATAAAATATATGCGACAGATTCAGTTGATGCTGGGATGCTGCGATAAACCATGCTATTAAGGAAAGCACGTCCGTTCCCGAGGCCTGTGCAGTAGCGGACTTACGATGCATTGCCGCTGGAAGCTCCGTGTACGTTGACTCCCGCACACTTCCTATGCGAACGTCCGGAGTCTGCAGGCCTCGAGTCCCCGGCTACCGACCCAGCGCTGTCGGATAATTCTCGATCCGACACCGTTTCTGTCGGCTGCTGGGATGCTGCGATAAGCTGTGCTATGTGCACAAGAATGTCCGGCGTCGAGACCTGCGGAGGCGCAGTCTATCGCTGCTTCGCCGAGGGCAGCTCCGCATCAGATGGCTCCCGCATACTTTTCCTATGCGAACGTCCGGAGTCCATCGGTCTCGAATCCCTGGCTGCCGGATGGTGTGACCTGGTCGCCGAAGAATCCTTGATCGGCGAAGCTGGTAATATATCGGCGGTCACGCAGCCAAGGTGCGGTCGTGTGCGCTGACGAGAAGAGGAAGCCTTAGCAGTCTCAGCGGACTGCCTATACAACGGAGCGTCCCGAGCGACGGACGTATGCTCCGCTAGCGACACATTTGTACCACAACATCTGGGGCCAGATGTTGTTGAACGAGAGAGGGGCCTCTCTCGCTTGCCGTCCGGGTGGACCGGAACGAGCTATGAACCGGACTAAAAGGCTTCCTCCGTTCTCCCTCCGATCCGCCGTCACTGGGTGTGCATTAAGTTAATTTTATAGTGCTCGCATCACCCCAAAATTCCTTCTAGACCGCAACGGACGAACCCGGCTGCCGAACCATTCGGTGAATGGACGCTACACCGGGCGAGCTAGCGGACGTCAAAGGCCGTCGAACCTACTAGGGTCCTCTTAGGCAATTGGCGTATTACATGAGCACTTTTCCGCTAGCCCTTCATTAATTGTGACGACGGAGGCACACTGTTGGAAGACATCACAGTTACATCACCCTAATCTTGATCGTCTGAAATAGAAATTGATAAAGTAGAGTGACCCTGCGGGGAAAGGACCGGAGTGTCCAAATCCCCAACAACATACCGTGACATACGCTTCCCATATTGTCATCGAAATCATATGATACAGAACAGGAGTTAATGCGAGTACACTGACCACATATAGAATGATAATAAGGTCAGAGGAAGACTTCCTCTTAAAACAATTGATCAATATCCTTTCAATTTGAAAAGAAAACAAGTCCTGGTACTCGCACTAACCCCTGGCAATCAAAATACATAATAATAATATGATCCATTAATATAGAAAAAATAATTGAAATCAAAATATTTTGAAAAAATATTTTTTCAGAACAGCCCAAGTTTCTGAAAAGTAACGTTGAGCCCCAATGGATCCCAAGCCTAAGTGTGGACAAAAATTTTAAAAATATTTTAAACAATTTATTCAACACTTACGAACAATAATAATGTATCTAGTTATGATTAAAATAACATAAAGCTATTATTATTTAGAAATCCCCCCCTCACACAGAGGGCTGTTGTAAATGTAAACAATGAGTGTAAAAACACTAAAATAAGACTCCAGGCACCCAGGCCCGAAATCAGTTACCAAAAATACACCATCTGATGCAAAACAGAGACTTCCAGGGAAGAAACTGCAGAACATCAGATGGTAGATGCAGAACACAACGCCTAACCACCCGTAGGTGAAGACGTAAACATGGGGAAAGAACAGAATTCATCCTGTTATTCAGCTAAAACTCCCAAGAAATTTTAGTAATAATAATTACAGAAACTATGCCAAAAGCATGGGAGAATAGCAAGGGGGAACTTAAAGGACAGGGAGAGAGGAAAAACACTTGAAAAAACAGTGTAACTAAATAATCAGAATGACAACAAAATGGCTGCTGCCTTGAAAATAGGTAACTTAACATAATTTCATTAAAAAATTTTAAGTTACAGCCCTGATAATATTCTGTCACACATTATTTTCCTCTCCTCCTTTTCTATCCTCCTTAGAATCACCATTTCACTAATATTTATGTGTCTGGCATCATTTAAACTGAGATTTAAAAGCACAAAGATCAGTCAGATGTTAACTGATGAAGGGCCAAACTTAGAAAGATAATGGCGCCAATTTCGGAACGTCCTTGACACTGCGCATGCGCAGTAGGGGCGAAGTGTGGAGGGCCTTTCAGGACATGTTTTCTTTAGTTTTAGATGCAAATTTTGGGGATTGGGGGGCAAAATTTGTGTTTGGCCCTATATTTTAAGAGTTAGCACCAGCTATGTCTGGGTCATTGGTACAGTATAAAAATATGCAACTGCGTCACTGATCATTTATATTACATGTACCAATTATATAGCCTATTCCACAGTTTTCCCGGTTCCATATGAAAAATGGGGGGGGGGGGGGTATGAGAGCACCACCCTCTCCTGCCCTGGACTGGAAGAAGTTAAGGTGCGCGAGGCGATGCGTCTTTTGGTAAACTTGCCTTGTGATTGTTTATATCCTTGTGACTGACACTGCAACAGATTCACTGATCAGATATGTTACATATAACATAACAATTATATTACGTGTACCACACAGGATCACAAACATGGGTGGGAGATGGGGGTCTTACCCCAATCTGACTCATGACTGGAGGATGGGAGTTAAGGGGATTGGGGGAGATGAGGCTATCAATACTCTTGCCTTGTGTTTTTTTTTAGATCCAGTGTGAAGGAACATTCAACTGAGTCTCTGATCAATTATATTACATATCCCTCAGTATCAGGGGAAAAGTACAGCAAACGACTAGGTTAACTATCTACAACCATCACATGCCAAGTTATTCTTAAAAAAAAAGTTCTCTCGAAAGTTGAGACTTCCCTCAGAGCATGTACTTTATTTATGTTTTAAGGTCACATATTTGTACACAATGGCTAACCATGACCGTGACAGTTTTACGGGTGGAGGAAGCCGGAGTATCTGGAGAGAACCACCGAGCAACGACGAGCAGCTGCCAGCTCTCCAACATCGTAACTCCGCACAGGGTTAGATTGGTTGAAGACATGCGTACCATCGACGTGCAGTACGCCTTAGTACACGGCGTCATCGTGCCCCCACGCGGGCAATGGAGATGAAGTGTCCTGCCCAAGGACACAACGCGGTTGCCGCAGGTGGGATTCGAACCGAGGACCTCTCGGCTTGCAGCCTGCACCTCTACCCACTGAGCCACCGCGCTCCCGAGCATGTACTTTTGTTTCTGCATCCAGCGCTCCTGGTCACACACGAGTTCAAGCCTACAGTGCTATACATGGGTTCAATATGATATGAAGTACATACAATACTTATTGGGACTTACCAGCCATGTGATCAGATTTCTTTACCTGGTTGTGCCGAGATCAGATTATTGACATCTGTAAAATAAAAACAAACATTAGCTTTGTGTAACTATTAACTGGTAGAGTGCTGAATTATTTTTGGTCAGTAAAATTTGTTCATGTGTCTTTGCCCTGTTACAATTTATGGGAGAGTGCCTCTAGGCACTCTCCCATAAATTGCAACAAGGCAAATCCTTACAGACTAAATAATTTCACTTCAAAGATAATACGAAGCACATCTACAAAATAAGAAGCCTTTCACTTGTGGAACCTGCTCTTCGGAGTAAAGCCCAAATTTGGGCTTCCAGCACTCAACCAGTTAACCTGCCAAATACCTATTAACTGGTAGAGTGATAATTTTTCAAAGGTGATTTGTAACACACATATTTTTTTTTCAAGGATATCATACCACCAACAAGAGGAGCCTTAATTTAGCAACATTTTCTTCATAAATAAATGTTTTGTAACAATTTATTAGAGAGTGCCCTCTGGCACTCTCCAATAAATTGTAACAAACAATTTTATATGAATAAAATGCATGTAATGTGAAGCCACTAAAGGGTCTTTCATCACTTTTCAATTGAGTCATGATAGTGGCTTCTAGCACTCAACCAGTTAAAATATTTTTCATCAAATCTAGTCATGGCTGCCAAGAAGTAGCCATGAGTAGATTTGACTAAAAATTCAAATTTAATAACTGGCTGCAAAGTATTGAATGTACAATGGAAAGCTGAGTCGAGTGCCAATACTAGTATTACACATAATAGCGAGAAAGTTGCTGCGTTTATACCCTCAAAAAACTTAACTTCTCAAAAACCTAGCACTGCTCTACTTCACGGAGCTGTAACGGGTAATTGCAGTTTCAAGCCAAGTAACTCGAACTGTGAAAAATTGCAAGCACTAAAAACTCGGCAGTTAATAAACCTCCTCAGTTGTATTTTTGTTTATGGTCAGTTCAGCATCTGTGGCTATATCATTACCACAACGCAGGTATATATAGTCAAGTTGAGCCAGTCGTTTATATTGCCATCATCGCACAGAAGCCATTGGTTTCTGTTTACTGTTGTAAAAAGGCAGGGACGTTGCTAAGGGGTTTCGGTTGGAGGGTCCATCTAGATTTTCATTTCCCCACCCCCCCCGCCTCCCCCTGCAAAATTCTGACTACCACTATAATTTCCAACAAGTGTCATTAACACCCCTCTAGAGTCAACATTTAGCCTACTGCTCGCCTTAAAAAAATTGAGGAGAGCGAAAAATAGCACCCCCCCCCCCCCCCCCCCCACCCCCAAGCCTTAGAAAATAATGATCACCACAATAGCCTGTTCCTAAAACACACAGGTTTTCAGATCTCTGCTATGTTAGTGGTCTCTGCAAAATTGCCACACTGCTCGAAGGCCCGGAGGTGTGGGAGGGACAGTGTAGCTGTGAGACTATCGTGTTAGCAGCACCAAATAAAATGTACAAAGCCCACTACGCATAATTCATTAATAGTACAACTTCATTTTGACACTTTTACCTTTTGTAGGCTTGAGGAGAGCTAATCGCTCCCCTTGTCTATTGGAGGAGAGCGATTTTTAGCCCTCCTGCATTTTTAAGAATGCCAGGCCTGCAAGATTAAAACAGATTCTCCGATGGTCAGTTTAGTTAACCTAACAGTGATCATATACTGAAGAAACTTTATTTTACATAAGTAAGACGGTTTCTTTTTCAAAATATTCAGTTTCTTATTCACCAAGTCCCTGCGGTTCTCATTGGGGAACTGAAGCAAGGAGATATGATAACAGTTGTCTGAATATTTCCAACATTTCTTCTCAGTGATTGTTTCAGAAGTCGTGGAGTTACCAAAATGCAACCTCAGCCGATCTCATTACTTGAAAAGCTCTTTATATTTGAAACATGGACCCGAGAAACCGACGGACCTGGGAATCTGACAGACACGGGAAAACTGTTACATACGTCAATGGACCCGGGAAATGGGCTGAATAGGCAAAGACGGACCCAGAGAGAAGGCGGAACGGCCATCGACGGACCAGGGGAATTGGCGGAGCGGGCACTGGCAGACCCCAGAATCTGACAAAAAGGGCATTGACGGACCCTGGAAGCAGGCGGAATAGGCATCGAACAGCCTGGATGTGAGCGAACGTACCCTAAGATGCGACTCGATGGAAGGACAAAAACATATGAGGATATCACTAGATGGGTGGACAAACACGGGACGGATGGTTGGAGAAACCCAAGGATACAACGAGACGATCATTGTAAAAAAAAATATCTTAAAGGTTCCAATATTCATTCAATTGGAATATCTGAAACCGGGGTACGGAAGAATCTTTCTGAGTGAAAGAACATAACATTACATCAATTTCAGTCAGTGCGCAAACATGAAAATTTGTGTAAACCAACCCATAGCGGTCAAATTTATTACAAAATTAGGGCTGCACAATATTCTGAACTTTATACCGGCATCGGAATTAAAATACCACAGTTTAACGGTATATCGAAAGACTGTTCAGATATCTGAACATGTACTGTCCAAAAAAAGTTAAGCCCCCTCCTCGCCAAAGTAAATGGGTAAATTCTCCTGAGAAAACCTGCTATTTGCAGTAGGGGGAATGTGCCTTATTGGTGAAGCAAGGGTTTCTAGGGCTTTCTTTTTTATTGAATGAATATTAGGCACCGCGGACGTCATCACAACGTTAAAAAAACGTCACGTCGTTCAGTACCTGATGGAACAGCCTCGAGAATATCTAACACACCTTAACCCTTTACCTAACATGAAAAGCAGACGACACTTGCAAACAAAATTCTTGAATAACTAATTTTTAGCTCAACTTTGACGAAGTCAAATTTGAGCTATTGTCATGGCCCGTCGTCCGTCCGTCCGTACGTCTGTCCGTACGTCAACAATTGGCTATGGCTCGGGCTAGAGGTCGTATTTATGAACCGATCTTTACGAAACTTCTTGGGTACCTTTGTTATGACCGTGGGACGAGAACGAGTGTTTTTGGGTGCGGTCCGAAATTCAAGATGGCTGCCAGCCGCCATTTTGTACCGATGATGCAGAAGTTAAAAAATTTATAGTAATTTATATATTTTTTATACTTACCAATGACCCAGACATAGCTGGTGCTAACTCTTAAAATATAGGGCCAAACACAAATTTTGCCCCCCAATCCCCAAAATTTGCATCTAAAACTAAAGAAAACATGTCCTGAGAGGTCCTCCACACTTCGCCCCTACTGCGCATGCGCAGTGTCAAGGACGTTCCGAAATTGGCGCCATTTATCATTCTAATAACCAGTGCCTGGTAAGCGCTATGTACTCAGCGGGGAGGCAAGAGTTCCCAACTCCTGGGAGGGCCATCCCCGTCTGGGTCATTGGTAAGTATAAAAAATATATAAATTACTATAAACTTTTTAACATTTTTATACTGTACCAATGACCCAGACATAGCTGAATAGTAAAAAGGCTGGAGGGCCAAGGACATAGAGCAAAATGGAATACGCTCAATAAAATAAAATAGAGTCATCCCCTGTAGGGAAAAGAAGTAATAGGCCTTACATGTATCTTTCTTATTTATGATAAATTAGAAAGATACAACACCTTCCAAAAATTGAGCTTCATACATCCATGTACTCTATTAATATCCAATAATCCTTATACTAATAATTTTTAAAGTAAGCCAATAATAAAGTAAGTCTAGAGAATAGAGACTCTTATACTCCTAAAAGTGTGTGAGAATTGCATAATCATGTCTGTTGACATATGCAAAATTCAAAAGCTATACTTTAAAAACTAAGACTTGAATGAATTTTATAAACTTAAACTTCTCACTAAACAACCATCCCAATAACAGCTCAGAATTACTAACTCCGGAGGAGGTATCCCCTTGTTTTTATAGTAAAAACAGGTGACCCAAGGGAACACCCTCCCCCCCCCCCCCTTTTTCTTGCCCTGGGTCAAATAGCCCAGAGCGAAGAGGGCAGCCGAACGGAGACACTGCCGAAACAGACAGCCTACCTAGCTATAGTAGCAACTGTTAAGTGAATGACATTCTGAGCAGTAGATAATAGACCTAACAATAGAGGCCTCCAGAAATGGACTCGATATTTCTGAGATAAAATTCATGAATGGATGGCTGAGCGCAATGAGCAGCCTTCAAAAATCTATAATAGAACACTATTAATGTAAGCCCAAGAAGTAGAAGAACTCTTACTTCATGAGCCGAAATCTTAAGCACAACTGCTAAGCCAATGATATACCATAAGCAGTACGCTAGTTAATAGAATCCATTAACAATAAAATGGAGCGTAACGTCCTTCTACTAGACATCAAAGACAGAAGAAGCTTACGCCCTTGTAATAAACAGATATCTGTTTATAAATACATAAACTGTACCCGGAAAGAGTAAAGGCCTATGCCCATACGAAGACGGAAGGACCTTAAAATAATAGGTTCCGGATAATAGGAGCCTAACTCTTATGCAACAATCCAACCTAAATAGTAACGGAAGTATTGATTCCGAAACTATGAAAGTGAAAATCATCCATCGATAGTGCATGAAACTCACTGACTCTACAGTAAAAGAGAAACCAACAGAATTACTGTCTAAAAGGTCAGAATTTGAAAACTACTGTTTCCAGAGGCTCAAATGATTACTTAGCTAAATAAGAACCTGAAGTTAAAATCCGTATAGGAATTTAATCTAAAGATTCTAAGTCTATTTATCAAAAAGTTACTAACTGACTTAGATAAAGAGACAAAAGACTCAATTGTAAACTATCGTAGAGTGCATAGGTATGAGGTAATATAAACCTATAACCTAAATAACAACAGGCTGCAGTAGATCTTGTGAAACAAGTATACTAAAAAATAGCAATGAGTAGTATGGAGGGATCAACCATATGAACATAATGATCCCTACACCACGACGGAAGAGCCTCCACTTTAGTCGCATAGAATAGCGAAGAAGAGGATCTCCTATAGTAAGAAATCGCGTCCAAAGCTCGTTCAGTACAGTGCTTACAATGCAATACGGACCACACAACGGAATACATGAAGGTTGCGACCTTGCTGGTTGTGATAAAGATGACACGATTTACCGAGTGAAAAAAGATCCTCACATAGAGGAAGATTTCACGTTAAGATCCACAGTAGACAAGAGAGTAAATTACTCATGATCTCTGTGAAGATAGAGATGCTATCAACAGAAATGTATTGTGGTTGTTTATCTTAGCAATACCTGCTAAAAACAACAGCGCCGGAGGATACGCGTATCCTATCATTCTGTCCTATAGATCAATAGAGCGTTAACAGTATTAGCTCAGAGATCTGGACAAGCCAACACATACGTCTGCAATTGATTAGCCAGCTGTGTCATAAATAAAACATCATTGGGCGCTCCCATAGATAGCAAATCTGATTGAATACTTGTTTGTTGAGAGTCCATTCTGACAGCAACAAGCGACCCGTAAGAGAACGGGAGTGCGATAAAACAATCAGACGACCCAGAATATGACGGACCAAAACTGAACTTGGTGTACTATAACCAACAGACGGATTCTTTCCATTAAATTGAATAACGGAAACGAAAGAGTGCCTCCCTGGTTCCGGAGATACGCCACTACTGTCGAATTAAAGGACAGGAATTTGGGCATGCGTTTCTGAATAATGTTCATGCAATGACATAAAGCAAGCCTAAAAAAACATTATTCCGCGGAAGTTAACTGATAGCTAAAAGACTGCGGAACCCAAAGACCCTGGCACTTCGAATCCGTAGGGATCAGTATATATCCCAATCTGTTTGACTGGCAACCGTCATAACAGCCACACTCGGGTCCGGCAACTGCGGCGGCACTCTCTGAGTCAACCACCGAATGTTTGCCCCAGTCTGAATCTCTTGTAACACTAGATAGACAAGAGAATGTATAAATCAAGCAATTCATGGATTGCCGGAAAGTTGCCGTCGAAGAGAAGCTCCTCCGAGAACGAAGCGACTCTGAGAGAGTTCTTAACCTACTATCCACGCGTGGATGTAGCTAGGGCTGCCTCACGTCTAACCAACTCCAATCAGCCACTGAAGGGCGGAGTTATACGTGAACAAACTACTGCCCTCAAAAGAAATTACATTGAGAATAATATCCCGTAAATCTTTTCTTGAAGACGTAATGATAACGCCTCAGTAAGGCGGATTACGTATAATAAAGCGTCTAAGTTAAGTCTAATATACATAATGTCGTTCCCAACATTGAAATTGGAAAAGACATAAACGGTGAAAAAGAATATATGCAGTCTTTAATCACACCGTCTAGACGCATATGAACTCTCGGTATGCCCTGCTCTGCCAAAATAAACTATATGTAAAAAAAGATAAAATGGCAGAAATGAGCCACGCGGACAAGAAACTAAACTATCATGCTTAGTAGCCGTCTTGTATATATATATAAATATATAGCGTCGAAAAATAAAACACATGTTGTAATGACAATATTGGACTGCGTCGGTAAGTCAGGGACAAAGTCCCTGTACCGATCGAAAAATCCGAGTCCAATGACGCTATAAGTCTCTTATCCAAGATCGCAGCAATGAAGTCCGAAAAATAATCACTGGAAGAAATGCCAGAAGATATGAAAGGCATCTTCCGATACTACTAAAGGGAAAACTCGAAATCTTTCGAATCCCTTTCGCCATCCTGTCGGACCCTATAAAGCGTTCGGTCGTCCGTAGCTTGATGCAACCGCGGACCGCACCGACCCAGCGCCGTCGGATAATTCCTGATTCGACCGAGAAATCGTCAATTGCTGGGTGCTGCGAAACAACTGTGCTAACTCGGATAGCACGTCCGTCACTGAGGCCTGAGGAGCAGCGGTCTTACGATGCATTGCCGCAGGAAGCTCCGAGATCGTTACCCCGTGCATACTTCCAATATGCGAGCGAACGGAGTGTATAGGCCTCGTGTCCCTTGGCTACCGGATGGCGCGACCTATTCGCTGTGGAATCACTGAATGCCGAAACTGATCGGATACTCGAGGTCACGTAGCCAATGTGCGGTCGTGTGCCCTGCTGTGAGGATGAGGAAGCATTAAAGACAGTCTCTCGGACTGTCAATATAACGGAGCGTCCCGAGCAACGGACATATGCTCCGAATGTAAAATATCTGAACCACAACATGCGGTCCCCTATGTTGTTGGCTTCCTCCGATCTGTCCTCAATCTGCCGTCACTGGGTGAGTACTAAAGTAATTAAAGTGCTCGCATCACCCAAATCTCCTTCCTAGACCGCAACGGACGAACCCGGCAGCCGAACCATTCGATGAATGTACGCTACACCGGGTGAGCTAGCGAATGTCACTCCGTAAGCGATAGACATATTCCATGAGCACTTATTGCCGCTAACTCTTCATTAACTATGACGACAGAGGCACACTTTTGAAAGACATCTCCATAACTCTTCGAACAAGAAACCAGAAATGCTTGGATAGCAAGCATAAAATAATAATATATATAGCGTCGTTCAATAATTCGAAAGTTTGTGTGACATTATTGGACTATGTCGGAACTGAGGGACGATGTCCCTGAACCGAACCAAAAATTTCTAAGTCCACCGACGCTATCAGTTTCTTATCCGGCATCGCAGCATATGTTGTTCCGAAAGGGAAAGCTTGAAATCCACCGAATCCCTTTCGGTATCCCGTCGGACCGGATGAAACTTTCGGACGTCCGTACCCGCTTCCGCGGAGCGTCCCGACCCAGCATCGTCGGATAAAATATATGCGACAGATTCAGTTGATGCTGGGATGCTGCGATAAACTGTGCTATTAAGGAAAGCACGTCCGTTCCCGAGGCCTGTGCAGTAGCGGACTTACGATGCATTGCCGCTGGAAGCTCCGTGTACGTTGACTCCCGCATACTTCCTATGCGAACGTCCGAAGTCTGCAGGCCTCGAGTCCCCGGCTACCGACCCAGCGCTGTCGGATAATTCTCGATCCGACACCGTTTCTGTCGGCTGCTGGGATGCTGCGATAAGCTGTGCTATGTGCACAAGAATGTCCGGCGTCGAGACCTGCGGAGGCGCAGTCTATCGCTGCTTCGCCGAGGGCAGCTCCGCATCAGATGGCTCCCGCATACTCTTCCTATGCGAACGTCCGGAGTCCATCGGTCTCGAATCCCTGGCTGCCGGATGGTGTGACCTGGTCGCCGAAGAATCCTTGATCGGCGAAGCTGGTAATATATCGGCGGTCACGCAGCCAAGGTGCGGTCGTGTGCGCTGACGAGAAGAGGAAGCCTTAGCAGTCTCAGCGGACTGCCTATACAACGGAGCGTCCCGAGCGACGGACGTATGCTCCGCTAACGACACATTTGTACCACAACATCTGGGGCCAGATGTTGTTGAACGAGAGAGGGGCCTCTCTCGCTTGCCGTCCGGATGGACCGGAACGAGCTATGAATCGGACTAAAAGGCTTCCTCCGTTCTCCCTCCGATCCGCCGTCACTGGGTGTGCATTAAGTTAATTTTATAGTGCTCGCATCACCCCAAAATTCCTTCTAGACCGCAACGGACGAACCCGGCTGCCGAACCATTCGGTGAATGGACGCTACACCGGGCGAGCTAGCGGACGTCAAAGGCCGTCGAACCTACTAGGGTCCTCTTAGGCAATTGGCGTATTACATGAGCACTTTTCCGCTAGCCCTTCATTAATTGTGACGACGGAGGCACACTGTTGGAAGACATCACAGATACATCACCCTAATCTTGATCGTCTGAAATAGAAATTGATAAAGTAGAGTGACCCTGCGGGGAAAGGACCGGAGTGTCCAAATCCCCAACAACATACCGTGACATACGCTTCCCATATTGTCATCGAAATCATACGATACAGAACCGGAGTTAATGCGAGTACACTGACCACATAAAGAATGATAATAAGGTCAGAGGAAGACTTCCTCTTAAAACAATTGATCAATATCCTTTCAATGTGAAAAGAAAACAAGTCCTGGTACTCGCACTAACCCCTGGCAATCAAAATACATAATAATAATATGATCCATTAATATAGAAAAAATAATTGAAATCAAAATATTTTGAAAAAATATTTTTTCAGAACAGCCCAAGTTTCTGAAAAGTAACGTTGAGCCCCAATGGATCCCAAGCCTAAGTGTGGACAAAAATTTTAAAAATATTTTAAACAATTTATTCAACACTTACGAACAATAATAATGTATCTAGTTATGATTGAAATAACATAAAGATATTATTATTTAGAAATCCCCCCCTCACACAGAGGGCTGTTGTAAATGTAAACAATGAGTGTAAAAACACTAAAATAAGACTCCAGGCACCCAGGCCCGAAATCAGTTACCAAAAATACACCATCTGATGCAAAACAGAGACTTCCAGGGAAGAAACTGCAGAACATCAGATGGTAGATGCAGAACACAACGCCTAACCACCCGTAGGTGAAGACGTAAACATGGGGAAAGAACAGAATTCATTCTGTTATTCAGCTAAACTCCCAAGAAATTTTAGTAATAATAATTACAGAAATTATGCCAAAAGCATGGGAGAATAGCAAGGGGGAACTTAAAGGACAGGGAGAGAGGAAAAACACTTGTAAAAACAGTGTAACTAAATAATCAGAATGACAACAAAATGGCTGCTGCCTTGAAAATAGGTAACTTAACATAATTTCATTAAAAAATTTTAAGTTACAGCCCTGATAATATTCTGTCACACATTCTTTTCCTCTCCTCCTTTTCTATCCTCCTTAGAATCACCATTTCACTAATATTTATGTGTCTGGCATCATTTAAACTGAGATTTAAAAGCACAAAGATCAGTCAGATGTTAACTGATGAAGGGCCAAACTTAGAATGATAAATGGCGCCAATTTCGGAACGTCCTTGACACTGCGCATGCGCAGTAGGGGCGAAGTGTGGAGGGCCTCTCAGGACATGTTTTCTTTAGTTTTAGATGCAAATTTTGGGGATTGGGGGGCAAAATTTGTGTTTGGCCCTATATTTTAAGAGTTAGCACCAGCTATGTCTGGGTCATTGGTACAGTATAAAAATATCTGTTTTTTGTACAGAACTTTCATATGAAAGCTCTGATTTGAATAATTTTTTGTATGAATGTTTAGTACCATGGGGTACATCACATAATACGGGTTTTTTTCTCGTGCGTAAATTGTGCAAATTAGACTAATTTTGATGTTTTTTGGTGTTAATTTCAGTACTGTAAGTGCAAATGCCAATACGGCTCGGGCTAGAGGCCGTATTTATGAACCGATCTTTACGAAACTTCTTGGGTACCTTTGGTATCACCGTGGGACGAGAACGAGTGTTTTTGGGTCCGGTCCGAAATTCAAGATGGCCGATGGCAGCCATTTTGTACAAAATTAGGTGCAATCAGATTTTTGCACAGAACTTCCATATGAAAGCGCTGATTTGAATAATTTTTTGTGTGAATGTTTAGTACCATGGGATACATCACATATAATACGGGTTTTTTTCTCGTGCAGAAATTATGCAAATTAGATGAACTTTGATATTTCAGTGCGACTTACACACATTAAGTACACATGTCAATACGGCTCAGACTTGAGTCTGTATTTATGAACTGATCTTCACGAAATGTCTTGGGTACCTTTGTTATCACCTTGGGACGAGAACGAGTGTTTCTGGGTGCGGTCTAAAATTCAAAATGGCTGCCAGCGGCCATTTTGTACCGAAATTAGGTATAATCAGTTTTTTGTACACAACTTCTATACAGCTCAGACTAGAGGCCATATTTATGAACCAATCTTTACGAACCTTGTTGGGTACCTTTGTTATCACCGTGGGATGAGAGCGAGTGTTTTTTGGGTGTGGTCCAAAATTCAAGATGGCCACCAGCAGCCATTTTGTACCAAAATTAGTGCAATCAGTCTTTTGTACAGAACTTCTGTAAGAAAGTTCTGATTTGAATAAATTTTTGTATGAATGTTTAGTAACATGGAATACATCACATATTCTAAGGGGTTTTTTTTCGTGCAGAAATTATGCAAATTAGATGAACTTTGACTTATTCAGTGCTACTTGCACAATGTGAGCACACATGTCAATACGGCTCAGGGTAGAGGCTGTATTTATGAACCGATCTTCACAAAACTTCTTGGGTACCTTTGTTATCACCTTGGGACGAGAATGAGTGTTTCTGGGTACGGTCCAAAATTCAAGATGGCTGCCAGTGGCCATTTTGCACCAAAATTAGGTCCAATCAGTTTTTTGTCAAGTTCTATACAGCTCGTATTTATGAATTGATCTTCACAAAACTTCTTGGGTACCTTTGTTTTCACCTTGGGACAGGAACGAGTGTGTTTTGGGGTGCCTTTGTTATCACTGTGCTATGAGAACAAATATTTTGGGGTTCAGTCAGACCCACTCTGGGACTCAAAGATTTCTTTTCTAGTTTAGCATCTGACTGTCACCCACCTTTACAATACTTTACCTATACATTTGTTACAGGCAACGGTCAGTATTTATGTACAGACCATTACAATACTTTATATGTACCTTTGTTATCAGGTCAGTACCTAGATGTTTGTCATTGCTGTGTCACATACTATACATGTGCATGTCTTTGTCTTGACAAGTTGAGCTACAGTGTCATTGACACTTTCATTTTTTGTCTCAAAAACATAGGTTATGACCCCTCGTTGGAACGAGCTCGACGACGCAGTAACCCCTGGTGGGGATTGAACAGTAGACCTTTGGGTTTGAAGGTAAGTGCCGTATCCTCAGAGCCACTGCGCTCCCTCATGCAGAAATAGAGAATCAAGATACTTTTTACCATAACCCTTTACCCAACGCAGACGATATCAAAATTTATTATTTTAAATATAATTTTTTTAAATTTTTCAAAAAATTCCAACAAAACCATATCATGTGACCCCTCGTTGGAACGAGCTCGTCGAGCTCGTTCCAACGAGGGGTCACATGGTATGGTTTTGTTGAAATTTTTTAAAAAATAATATTTTTTCAACTGCGGAATTTGCATATTATGCGAGCGGATGAGGCCGATTCGTTGGGTAAAAGGTTTTAATGTCCTCCCAAAAGTCTTATTCCATTGTTAGTCTTTTCAGGCTTAATAATAGCCCATTGTTCAAGTTACCATCAAATCAATCTGCATCAGAGTCAAAATTTTATTGTATTTTTTTTTTTTTTTTGCTCAATTCGATTCGAACCAAAAGTATCAGATTTAGTTTTTAAACCTTCATATAATGCAACAAGAATTACCAAAACTCTACATTCAAATTTATTTTGTCTTTTGCCTGAAACACTTTACTTACAAACCATCATCAGAATGAGCAGGATGAGGAATCGTCCGCTCCATTTTCTGAGGCAAGAATGAATATTTTCTGCCTGTTTTAAGACAATATCCAAGCAACGCACAGCGTTGCTTGGGTATTGTCTTAAACAGCCAAAACTATTCATTTTTGCATCGACAACTTGTCTATGTAAATCTTCTTGATTCTGAATTCAATTAATCTCTTTATAGAAAATGCATATTATATGACAAAATGAAGGATGTATTTTGCAGAACACAGGTGAATGCATATCTGTAACTAAACTGTTGAAAGCGAGTTTCAGTGATTCCTGAAAGCCAGCTGCTGCATTTAGGTGAAAGTTAAAAAATTTATAGTAATTTATATATTTTTTATACTTACCAATGACCCAGACATAGCTGGTGCTAACTCTTAAAATATAGGGCCAAACACAAATTTTGCCCCCCAATCCCCAAAATTTGCATCTAAAACTAAAGAAAACATGTCCTGAAAGGCCCTCCACACTTCGCCCCTACTGCGCATGCGCAGTGTCAAGGACGTTCCGAAATTGGCGCCATTTATCATTCTAATAACCAGTGCCTGGTAAGCGCTATGTACTCAGCGGGGAGGCAAGAGTTCCCAACTCCTGGGAGGGCCATCCCCGTCTGGGTCATTGGTAAGTATAAAAAATATATAAATTACTATAAATTTTTTAACATTTTTATACTGTACCAATGACCCAGACATAGCTGAATAGTAAAAAGGCTGGAGGGCCAAGGACATAGAGCAAAATGGAATACGCTCAATAAAATAAAATAGAGTCATCCCCTGTAGGGAAAAGAAGTAATAGGCCTTACATGTATCTTTCTTATTTATGATAAATTAGAAAGATACAACACCTTCCAAAATTGAGCTTCATACATCCATGTACTCTATTAATATTCAATATAATCCTTATACTAATAATTTTTAAAGTAAGCCAATAATAAAGTAAGTCTAGAGAATAGAGACTCTTATACTCCTAAAAGTGTCTGAGAATTGCATAATCATGTCCGTTGACATATGCAATATTCAAAAGCTATACTTTAAAAACTAAGACTTGAATGAATTTTATAAACTTAAACTTCTCACTAAACAACCATCCCAATAACAGCTCAGAATTACTAACTCCGGAGGAGGTATCCCCTTGTTTTCATAGTAAAACAGGTGACCCAAGGGAACACCCTCCCCCCCCCTTTTTTTCTTGCCCTGGGTCAAATAGCCCAGAGCGAAGAGGGCAGCCGAACGGAGACACTGCCGAAACAGACAGCCTACCTAGCTATAGTAGCAACTGTTAAGAGAATGACATTCTGAGCAGTAGATAATAGACCTAACAAAAGAGGCCTCAAGAAATTGACTCGATATTTCTAAGATAAAATTCATGAATGTGGATGGCTGAGCGCAATGAGCGGCCTTCAAAAATCTATAATAGCGACACTATTAAAGTAAGCCCAAGAAGTAGAAGAACTCTTACTTCATGAGCCGAAATCTTAAGCACAACTGCTAAGTCAATGATATACCATAAGCAGTACCGATAGTTAATAGAATCCATTAACAATAAAAATGGAGCGTAACGTCCTTCTACTAGACATCAAAGACAGAAGAAGCTTACGCCCTTGTAATAAACAGATATCTGTTTATAAATACATAAACTGTACCCGGAAAGAGTAAAGGCCTATGCCCATACGAAGACGGAAGGACCTTAAAATAATAGGTTCCGGATAATAGGAGCCTAACTCTTATGCAACAATCCAACCTAAATAGTAACGGAAGTATTGATTCCGAAACTATGAAAGTGAAAATCATCCATCGATAGTGCATGAAACTCACTGACTCTACAGTAAAAGAGAAACCAACAGAATTACTGTCTAAAAGGTCAGAATTTGAAAACTACTGTTTCCAGAGGCTCAAATGATTACTTAGCTAAATAAGAACCGAAGTTAAAATCCGTATAGGAATTTAATCTAAAGATTCTAAGTCTATTTATCAAAAAGTTACTAACTGACTTAGATAAAGAGACAAAAGACTCAATTGTAAACTATCGTAGAGTGCATAGGTATGAGGTAACATAAACCTATAACCTAAATAATAACAGGCTGCAGTAGATCTTGTGAAACAAGTATACTAAAAAGTTAAAAAATTTATAGTAATTTATATATTTTTTATACTTACCAATGACCCAGACATAGCTGGTGCTAACTCATAAAATATAGGGCCAAACACAAATTTTGCCCCCCAATCCCCAAAATTTGCATCTAAAACTAAAGAAAACATGTCCTGAAAGGCCCTCCACACTTCGCCCCTACTGCGCATGCGCAGTGTCAAGGACGTTCCGAAATTGGCGCCATTTATCATTCTAATAACCAGTGCCTGGTAAGCGCTATGTACTCAGCGGGGAGGCAAGAGTTCCCAACTCCTGGGAGGGCCATACCCGTCTGGGTCATTGGTAAGTATAAAAAATATATAAATTACTATAAATTTTTTAACATTTTTATACTGTACCAATGACCCAGACATAGCTGAATAGTAAAAAGGCTGGAGGGCCAAGGACATAGAGCAAAATGGAATACGCTCAATAAAATAAAATAGAGTCATCCCCTGTAGGGAAAAGAAGTAATAGGCCTTACATGTATCTTTCTTATTTATGATAAATTAGAAAGATACAACACCTTCCAAAAATTGAGCTTCATACATCCATGTACTCTATTAATATCCAATATAATCCTTATACTAATAATTTTTAAAGTAAGCCAATAATAAAGTAAGTCTAGAGAATAGAGACTCTTATACTCCTAAAAGTGTGTGAGAATTGCATAATCATGTCCGTTGACATATGCAATATTCAAAAGCTATACTTTAAAAACTAAGACTTGAATGAATTTTATAAACTTAAACTTCTCACTAACAACCATCCCAATAACAGCTCAGAATTACTAACTCCGGAGGAGGTATCCCCTTGTTTTCATAGTAAAAAACAGGTGACCCAAGGGAACACCCTCCCCCCCCCCCCTTTTTCTTGCCCTGGGTCAAATAGCCCAGAGCGAAGAGGGCAGCCGAACGGAGACACTGCCGAAACAGACAGCCTACCTAGCTATAGTAGCAACTGTTAAGTGAATGACATTCTGAGCAGTAGAGAATAGACCTAACAATAGAGGCCTCCAGAAATGGACTCGATATTTCTGAGATAAAATTCATGAATGGATGGCTGAGCGCAATGAGCAGCCTTCAAAAATCTATAATAGCAACACTATTAACGTAAGCCCAAGAAGTAGAAGAACTCTTACTTCATGAGCCGAAATCTTAAGCACAACTGCTAAGCCAATGATATACCATAAGCAGTACGCTAGTTAATAGAATCCATTAACAATAAAATGGAGCGTAACGTCCTTCTACTAGACATCAAAGACAGAAGAAGCTTACGCCCTTGTAATAAACAGATATCTGTTTATAAATACATAAACTGTACCCGGAAAGAGTAAAGGTCTATGCCCATACGAAGACGGAAGGACCTTAAAATAATAGGTTCCGGATAATAGGAGCCTAAGTCTTATGCAACAATCCAACCTAAATAGTAACGGAAGTATTGATTCCGAAACTATGAAAGTGAAAATCATCCATCGATAGTGCATGAAACTCACTGACTCTACAGTAAAAGAGAAACCAACAGAATTACTGTCTAAAAGGTCAGAATTTGAAAACTACTGTTTCCAGAGGCTCAAATGATTACTTAGCTAAATAAGAACCGAAGTTAAAATCCGTATAGGAATTTAATCTAAAGATTCTAAGTCTATTTATCAAAAAGTTACTAACTGACTTAGATAAAGAGACAAAAGACTTAAATGTAAACTATCGTAGAGTGCATAGGTATGAGGTAACATAAACCTATAACCTAAATAACAACAGGCTGCAGTAGATCTTGTGAAACAAGTATACTAAAAAATAGCAATGAGTAGTATGGAGGGATCAACCATATGAACATAATGATCCCTACACCACGACGGAAGAGCCTCCACTTTAGTCGCATAGAATAGCGAAGAAGAGGATCTCCTATAGTAAGAAATCGCGTCCAAAGCTCGTCCAGTACAGTGCTTACAATGCAATACGGACCACACAACGGAATACATGAAGGTTGCGACCTTGCTGGTTGTGATAAAGATGACACGATTTACCCAGTGAAAAAAGATCCTCACATAGAGGAAGATTTCACGTTAAGATCCACAGTAGACAAGAGAGTAAATTACTCATGATCTCTGTGAAGATAGAGATGCTATCAACAGAAATGTATTGTGGTTGTTTATCTTAGCAATACCTGCTAAAACAACAGCGCCGGAGGATACGCGTATCCTATCATTCCGTCCTATAGATCAATAGAGCGTTAACAGTATTAGCTCAGAGATCTGGACAAGCCAACACATACGTCTGCAATTGATTAGCAAGCTGTGTCATAAATAAAACATCATTGGGCGCTCCCATAGATAGCAAATCTGATTAAATACTTGTTTGTTGAGAGTCCTTTCTGACAGCAACAAGCGACCCGTAAGAGAACGGGAGTGCGATAAAACAATCAGACGACCCAGAATATGACGGACCAAAACTGAACTTGGTGTAGTATAACCAACAGACGGATTCTTTCCATTAAATTGAATAACGGAAACGAAAGAGTGCCTCCCTGGTTCCGGAGATACGCCACTACTGTCGAATTAAAGGACAGGAATTTGGGCATGCGTTTCTGAATAATGTTCATGCAATGACATAAAGCAAGCCTAAAAAACATTATTCCGCGGAAGTTAAACTGATAGTTAAAAGACTGCGGAACCCAAAGACCCTGGCACTTCGAATCCGTAGGGATCAGTATATATCCCAATCTGTTTGACTGGCAACCGTCATAACAGCCACACTCGGGTCCGGCAACTGCGGCGGCACTCTCTGAGTCAACCACCGAATGTTTGCCCCAGTCTGAATCTCTTGTAACACTAGATAGACAAGAGAATGTATAAATCAAGCAATTCATGGATTGCCGGAAAGTTGCCGTCGAAGAGAAGCTCCTCCGAGAACGAAGCGACTCAGAGAGTTCTTAACCTACTATCCACGCGTGGATGTAGCTAGGGCTGCATCACGTCTAACCAACTCCAATCAGCCACTGAAGGGCGGAGTTATACGTGAACAAACTACTGCCCTCAAAAGAAATTACATTGAGAATAATATCCCGTAAATCTTTTCTTGAAGACGTAATGATAACGCCTCAGAAAGGCGGATTACGTATAATAAAGCGTCTAAGTTAAGTCTACTATACATAATGTCGTTCCCAACATTGAAATTGGAAAAGACATAAACGGCGAAAAAAATATATGCAGTCTTTAATCACACCGTCTAGACGCATATGAACTCTCGGTATGCCCTGCTCTGCCAAAATAAACTATATGTAAAAAAGATAAAATGGCAGAAATGAGCCACGCGGACAAGAAACTAAACTATCATGCTTAGTAGCAGGCTTGTATATATATATAAATATATAGCGTCGAAAAATAAAACACATGTTGTAATGACAATATTGGACTGCGTCGGTAAGTCAGGGACAAAGTCCCTGTACTGATCGAAAAATCCGAGTCCAATGACGCTATAAGTCTCTTATCCAAGATCGCAGCAATGAAGTCCGAAAAATAATCACTGGAAGAAATGCCAGAAGATATGAAAGGCATCTTCCGATACTACTAAAGGGAAAACTCGAAATCTTTCGAATCCCTTTCGCCATCCTGTCGGACCCTATAAAGCGTTCGGTCGTCCGTAGCTTGATGCAACCGCGGACCGCACCGACCCAGCGCCGTCGGATAATTCCTGATTCGACCGAGAAACCGTCAATTGCTGGGATGCTGCGAAACAACTGTGCTAACTCGGATAGCACGTCCGTCACTGAGGCCTGAGGAGCAGCGGTCTTACGATGCATTGCCGCAGGAAGCTCCGAGATCGTTACCCCGTGCATACTTCCAATATGTGAGCGAACGGAGTGTATAGGCCTCGTGTCCCTTGGCTACCGGATGGCGCGACCTATTCGCTGTGGAATCACTGAATGCCGAAACTGATCGGATACTCGAGGTCACGTAGCCAATGTGCGGTCGTGTGCCCTGCTGTGAGGATGAGGAAGCATTAAAGACAGTCTCTCGGACTGTCAATATAACGGAGCGTCCCGAGCAACGGACATATGCTCCGAATGTAAAATATCTGAACCACAACATGCGGTCCCCTATGTTGTTGGCTTCCTCCGATCTGTCCTCAATCTGCCGTCACTGGGTGAGTACTAAAGTAATTAACGTGCTCGCATCACCCAAATCTCCTTCCTAGACCGCAACGGACGAACCCGGCAGCCGAACCATTCGATGAATGTACGCTACACCGGGTGAGCTAGCGAATGTCACTCCGTAAGCGATAGACATATTCCATGAGCACTTATTGCCGCTAACTCTTCATTAACTATGACGACAGAGGCACACTTTTGAAAGACATCTCCATAACTCTTCGAACAAGAAACCAGAAATGCTTGGATAGCAAGCATAAAATAATAATATATATAGCGTCGTTCAATAATTCGAAAGTTTGTGTGACATTATTGGACTATGTCGGAACTGAGGGACGATGTCCCTGAACCGAACCAAAAATTTCTAAGTCCACCGATGCTATCAGTTTCTTATCCGGCATCGCAGCATATGTTGTTCCGAAAGGGAAAGCTTGAAATCCACCGAATCCCTTTCGGTATCCCATCGGACCGGATGAAACTTTCGGACGTCCGTAACCGCTTCCGCGGAGCGTCCCGACCCAGCATCGTCGGATAAAATATATGCGACAGATTCAGTTGATGCTGGGATGCTGCGATAAACTGTGCTATTAAGGAAAGCACGTCCGTTCCCGATGCCTGTGCAGTAGCGGACTTACGATGCATTGCCGCTGGAAGCTCCGTGTACGTTGACTCCCGCACACTTCCTATGCGAACGTCCGGAGTCTGCAGGCCTCGAGTCCCCGGCTACCGACCCAGCGCTGTCGGATAAATCTCGATCCGACACCGTTTCTGTCGGCTGCTGGGATGCTGCGATAAGCTGTGCTATGTGCACAAGAATGTCCGGCGTCGAGACCTGCGGAGGCGCAGTCTATCGCTGCTTAGCCGAGGGCAGCTCCGCATCAGATGGCTCCCGCATACTTTTCCTATGCGAACGTCCGGAGTCCATCGGTCTCGAATCCCTGGCTGCCGGATGGTGTGACCTGGTCGCCGAAGAATCCTTGATCGGCGAAGCTGGTAATATATCGGCGGTCACGCAGCCAAGGTGCGGTCGTGTGCGCTGACGAGAAGAGGAAGCCTTAGCAGTCTCAGCGGACTGCCTATACAACGGAGCGTCCCGAGCGACGGACGTATGCTCCGCTAACTACACATTTGTACCACAACATCTGGGGCCAGATGTTGTTGAACGAGAGAGGGGCCTCTCTCGCTTGCCGTCCGGATGGACCGGAACGAGCTATGAACCGGACTAAAAGGCTTCCTCCGTTCTCCCTCCGATCCGCCGTCACTGGGTGTGCATTAAGTTAACTTTATAGTGCTCGCATCACCCCAAAATTCCTTCTAGACCGCAACGGACGAACCCGGCTGCCGAACCATTCGGTGAATGGACGCTACACCGGGCGAGCTAGCGGAGGTCAAAGGCCGTCGAACCTACTAGGGTCCTCTTAGGCAATTGGCGTATTACATGAGCACTTTTCCGCTAGCCCTTCATTAATTGTGACGACGGAGGCACACTGTTGGAAGACATCACAGATACATCACCCTAATCTTGATCGTCTGAAATAGAAATTGATAAAGTAGAGTGACCCTGCAGGGAAAGGACCGGAGTGTCCAAATCCCCAACAACATACCGTGACATACGCTTCCCATATTGTCATCGAAATCATACGATACAGAACAGGAGTTAATGCGAGTACACTGACCACATATAGAATGATAATAAGGTCAGAGGAAGACTTCCTCTTAAAGCAATTGATCAATATCCTTTCAATGTGAAAAGAGAACAAGTCCTGGTACTCGCACTAACCCCTGGCAATCAAAATACATAATAATAATATGATCCATTAATATAGAAAAAATAATTGAAATCAAAATATTTTGAAAAAATATTTTTTTCAGAACAGCCCAAGTTTCTGAAAAGTAACGTTGAGCCCCAATGGATCCCAAGCCTAAGTGTGGACAAAAATTTTAAAAATATTTTAAACAATTTATTCAACACTTACGAACAATAATAATGTATCTAGTTATGATTAAAATAACATAAAGATATTATTATTTAGAAATCCCCCCCTCACACAGAGGGCTGTTGTAAATGTAAACAATGAGTGTAAAAACACTAAAATAAGACTCCAGGCACCCAGGCCCGAAATCAGTTACCAAAAATACACCATCTGATGCAAAACAGAGACTTCCAGGGAAGAAACTGCAGAACATCAGATGGTAGATGCAGAACACAACGCCTAACCACCCGTAGGTGAAGACGTAAACATGGGGAAAGAACAGAATTCATTCTGTTATACAGCTAAAACTCCCAAGAAATTTTAGTAATAATAATTACAGAAACTATGCCAAAAGCATGGGAGAATAGCAAGGGGGAACTTAAAGGACAGGGAGAGAGGAAAAACACTTGAAAAAACAGTGTAACTAAATAATCAGAATGACAACAAAATGGCTGCTGCCTTGAAAATAGGTAACTTAACATAATTTCATTAAAAAATTTTAAGTTACAGCCCTGATAATATTCTGTCACACATTCTTTTCCTCTCCTCCTTTTCTATCCTCCTTAGAATCACCATTTCACTAATATTTATGTGTCTGGCATCATTTAAACTGAGATTTAAAAGCACAAAGATCAGTCAGATGTTAACTGATGAAGGGCCAAACTTAGAATGATAAATGGCGCCAATTTCGGAACGTCCTTGACACTGCGCATGCGCAGTAGGGGCGAAGTGTGGAGGGCCTTTCAGGACATGTTTTCTTTAGTTTTAGATGCAAATTTTGGGGATTGGGGGGCAAAATTTGTGTTTGGCCCTATATTTTATGAGTTAGCACCAGCTATGTCTGGGTCATTGGTACAGTATAAAAATATAGCAATGAGTAGTATGGAGGGATCAACAATATGAACATAATGATCCCTACACCACGACGGAAGAGCCTCCACTTTAGTCGCATAGAATAGCGAAGAAGAGGATCTCCTATAGTAAGAAATCGCGTCCAAAGCTCGTCCAGTACAGTGCTTACAATGCAATACGGACCACACAACGGAATACATGAAGGTTGCGACCTTGCTGGTTGTGATAAAGATGACACGATTTACCCAGTGAAAAAAGATCCTCACATAGAGGAAGATTTCACGTTAAGACCCACAGTAGACAAGAGAGTAAATTACTCATGATCTCTGTGAAGATAGAGATGCTATCAACAGAAATGTATTGTGGTTGTTTATCTTAGCAATACCTGCTAAAACAACAGCGCCGGAGGATACGCGTATCCTATCATTCCGTCCTATAGATCAATAGAGCGTTAACACTATTAGCTCAGAGATCTGGACAAGCCAACACATACGTCTGCAATTGATTAGCAAGCTGTGTCATAAATAAATCATCATTGGGCGCTCCCATAGATAGCAAATCTGATTGAATACTTGTTTGTTGAGAGTCCATTCTGACAGCAACAAGCGACCCGTAAGAGAACGGGAGTCCGATAAAACAATCAGACGACACGGAATATGACGGACCAAAACTGAACTTGGTGTACTATAACCAACAGACGGATTCTTTCCATTAAATTGAATAACGGAAACGAAAGAGTGCCTCCCTGGTTCCGGAGATACGCCACTACTGTCGAATTAAAGGACAGGAATTTGGGCATGCGTTTCTGAATAATGTTCATGCAATGACATAAAGCAAGCCTAAAAAACATTATTCCGCGGAAGTTAAACTGATAGCTAAAAGACTGCGGAACCCAAAGACCCTGGCACTTCGAATCCGTAGGGATCAGTATATATCCCAATCTGTTTGACTGGCAACCGTCATAACAGCCACACTCGGGTCCGGCAACTGCGGCGGCACTCTCTGAGTCAACCACCGAATGTTTGCCCCAGTCTGAATCTCTTGTAACACTAGATAGACAAGAGAATGTATAAATCGAGCAATTCATGGATTGCCGGAAAGTTGCCGTCGAAGAGAAGCTCCTCCGAGAACGAAGCGACTCAGAGAGTTCTTAACCTTACTATCCACGCGTGTGGATGTAGCTAGGGCTGCGTCACGTCTAACGAACTCCAACCAGCCACTGAAGGGCGGAGTTATACGTGAACAAACTACTGCCCTCAAAAGAAATTACATTGAGAATAATATCCCGTAAATCTTTTCTTGAAGACGTAATGATAACGCCTCAGTAAGGCGGATTACGTATAATAAAGCGTCTAAGTTAAGTCTACTATACATAATGTCGTTCCCAACATTGAAATTGGAAAAGACATAAACGGCGAAAAAGAATATATGCAGTCTTTAATCACACCGTCTAGACGCATATGAACTCTCGGTATGCCCTGCTCTGCCAAAATAAACTATTTGTAAAAATGATAAAATGGCAGAAATGAGCAACGCGGACAAGAAACTAAACTATCATGCTTAGTAGCAGGCTTGTATATATATATATATATATATATATATATAGCGTCGAAAAATAAAACACATGTTGTAATGACAATATTGGACTGCGTCGGTAAGTCAGGGACAATGTCCCTGTACCGATCGAAAAATCCGAGTCCAATGACGCTATAAGTTTCTTATCCAAGATCGCAGCAATGAAGTCCGAAAAATAATCACTGGAAGAAATGCCAGAAGATATGAAAGGCATCTTCCGATACTACTAAAGGGAAAACTCGAAATCTTTCGAATCCCTTTCGCCATCCTGTCGGACCCTATAAAGCGTTCGGTCGTCCGTAGCTGATGCAACCGCGGACCGCACCGACCCAGCGCCGTCGGATAATTCCTGATTCGACCGAGAAACTGTCAATTGCTGGGATGCTGCGAAACAACTGTGCTAACTCGGATAGCACGTCCGTCACTGAGGCCTGAGGAGAAGCGGTCTTACGATGCATTGCCGCTGGAAGCTCCGTGATCGTTACCCCGTGCATACTTCCAATATGCGAGCGAACGGAGTACATAGGCCTCGTGTCCCTTGGCTACCGGATGGCGCGACCTATTCGCCGTGGAATCACTGAATGCCGAAACTGATCGGATACTCGAGGTCACGTAGCCAATGTGCGGTCGTGTGCCCTGCTGTGAGGATGAGGAAGCATTAAAGACAGTCTCTCGGACTGTCAATATAACGGAGCGTCCCGAGCAACGGACATATGCTCCGAATGTAAAACATCTGAACCACAACATGCGGTCCCCTATGTTGTTGGCTTCCTCCGATCTGTCCTCAATCTGCCGTCACTGGGTGAGTACTAAAGTAATTAAAGTGCTCGCATCACCCAAGTCTCCTTCCTAGACCGCAACGGACGAACCCGGCAGCCGAACCATTCGATGAATGTACGCTACACCGGGTGAGCTAGCGAATGTCACTCCGTAAGCGATAGACATATTCCATGAGCACTTATTGCCGCTAACTCTTCATTAACTATGACGACAGAGGCACACTTTTGAAAGACATCTCCATAACTCTTCGAACAAGAAACCAGAAATGCTTGGATAGCAAGCATAAAATAATAATATATATAGCGTCGTTCAATAATTCGAAAGTTTGTGTGACATTATTGGACTATGTCGGAACTGAGGGACGATGTCCCTGAACCGAACCAAAAATTTCAAAGTCCACCGACGCTATCAGTTTCTTATCCGGCATCGCAGCATATGTTGTTCCGAAAGGGAAAGCTTGAAATCCTCCGAATCCCTTTCGGTATCCCGTCGGACCGGATGAAACTTTCGGACGTCCGTACCCGCTTCCGCGGAGCGTCCCGACCCAGCATCGTCGGATAAAATATATGCGACAGATTCAGTAGATGCTGGGATGCTGCGATAAACTGTGCTATTAAGGAAAGCACGTCCGTTCCCGAGGCCTGTGCAGTAGCGGACTTACGATGCATTGCCGCCGGAAGCTCCGTGTACGTTGACTCCCGCACACTTCCTATGCGAACGTCCGGAGTCTGCAGGCCTCGAGTCCCCGGCTACCGACCCAGCGCTGTCGGATAATTCTCGATCCGACACCGTTTCTGTCGGCTGCTGGGATGCTGCGATAAGCTGTGCTATGTGCACAAGAATGTCCGGCGTCGAGACCTGCGGAGGCGCAGTCTATCGCTGCTTCGCCGAGGGCAGCTCCGCATCAGATGGCTCCCGCATACTTTTCCTATGCGAACGTCCGAAGTCCATCGGTCTCGAATCCCTGGCTGCCGGATGGTGTGACCTGGTCGCCGAAGAATCCTTGATCGGCGAAGCTGGTAATATATCAGCGGTCACGCAGCCAAGGTGCGGTCGTGTGCGCTGACGAGAAGAGGAAGCCTTAGCAGTCTCAGCGGACTGCCTATACAACGGAGCGTCCCGAGCGACGGACGTATGCTCCGCTAGCGACACATTTTGTACCACAACATCTGGGGCCAGATGTTGTTGAACGAGAGAGGGGCCTCTCTCGCTTGCCGTCCGGATGGACCGGAACGAGCTATGAACCGGACTAAAAGGCTTCCTCCGTTCTCCCTCCGATCCGCCGTCACTGGGTGTGCATTAAGTTAATTTTATAGTGCTCGCATCACCCCAAAATTCCTTCTAGACCGCAACGGACGAACCCGGCTGCCGAACCATTCGGTGAATGGACGCTACACCGGGCGAGCTAGCGGACGTCAAAGGCCGTCGAACCTACTAGGGTCCTCTTAGGCAATTGGCGTATAACATGAGCACTTTTCCGCTAGCCCTTCATTAATTGTGACGACGGAGGCACACTGTTGGAAGACATCACAGATACATCACCCTAATCTTGATCGTCTGAAATAGAAATTGATAAAGTAGAGTGACCCTGCGGGGAAAGGACCGGAGTGTCCAAATCCCCAACAACATACCGTGACATACGCTTCCCATATTGTCATCGAAATCATACGATACAGAACAGGAGTTAATGCGAGTACACTGACCACATATAGAATGATAATAAAGTCAGAGGAAGACTTCCTCTTAAAACAATTGATCAATATCCTTTCAATGTGAAAAGAAAACAAGTCCTGGTACTCGCACTAACCCCTGGCAATCAAAATACATAATAATAATATGATCCATTAATATAGAAAAAATAATTGAAATCAAAATATTTTGAAAAAATATTTTTTCAGAACAGCCCAAGTTTCTGAAAAGTAACGTTGAGCCCCAATGGATCCCAAGCCTAAGTGTGGACAAAAATTTTAAAAATATTTTAAACAATTTATTCAACACTTACGAACAATAATAATGTATCTAGTTATGATTGAAATAACATAAAGATATTATTATTTAGAAATCCCCCCCTCACACAGAGGGCTGTTGTAAATGTAAACAATGAGTGTAAAAACACTAAAATAAGACTCCAGGCACCCAGGCCCGAAATCAGTTACCAAAAATACACTATCTGATGCAAAACAGAGACTTCCAGGGAAGAAACTGCAGAACATCAGATGGTAGATGCAGAACACAACGCCTAACCACCCGTAGGTGAAGACGTAAACATGGGGAAAGAACAGAATTCATTCTGTTATTCAGCTAAAACTCCCAAGAAATTTTAGTAATAATAATTACAGAAACTATGCCAAAAGCATGGGAGAATAGCAAGGGGGAACTTAAAGGACAGGGAGAGAGGAAAACACTTGTAAAAACAGTGTAACTAAATAATCAGAATGACAACAAAATGGCTGCTGCCTTGAAAATAGGTAACTCAACATAATTTCATTAAAAAATTTTAAGTTACAGCCCTGATAATATTCTGTCACACATTCTTTTCCTCTCCTCCTTCTCTATCCTCCTTAGAATCACCATTTCACTAATATTTATGTGTCTGGCATCATTTAAACTGAGATTTAAAAGCACAAAGATCAGTCAGATATTAACTGATGAAGGGCCAAACTTAGAATGATAAATGGCGCCAATTTCGGAACGTCCTTGACACTGCGCATGCGCAGTAGGGGCGAAGTGTGGAGGGCATTTCAGGACATGTTTTCTTTAGTTTTAGATGCAAATTTTGGGGATTGGGGGGCAAAATTTGTGTTTGGCCCTATATTTTAAGAGTTAGCACCAGCTATGTCTGGGTCATTGGTACAGTATAAAAATATTGGAAACCGAGCATTATATCAAATAATCTGTTGCTGAAGTTATCCCAAATGTATGAAAACGAACCTAGTGCATTTAGATCAGTTGAGCTTGTAGAAGCAGACATGCATTAACTTTTGCAGACCATTTTCCTTTCAATGGAGGTGCTTTTTTGTTTAAATTATTTGTGTCACCCTAGGGGATCCCCGTATATATTGAATATGTTGAACAGAATCTTAAATACCCCCCCCCCCCCCCTCCCAAGCCTATCTGCATTTAATAAATATATTTTGATTACAGCAATTATCAGGCCAATTGAGTTTTAAACTCGGAAGAGCCACCAAAGCTGCAATTTGATATATCGCATAATTGGTGCCACCATCGTGACGATCAGATGAACTGATTTCTCAAGTAAACAATGAAGAGGATCCTCATTTAAGTACATTCAAAGCTTTGATGTTCTGAACTTTTGAACCGTCAGTGTAATAATCAAGACGGGGCACGGTGGTGTTGCGGTAACCGGTTCTCGTCAGATCACCGAAGTTAAGCAACGTCGAGTCCGGTTATTCCTTGGATGGGTGACCGTCTTAGCGATCGATTCGGACTCCAGCGTTGTATCCTTCGGCAAGGCACTTAACCCCGATTGTCCACATGGGGCATGATGATGCCGTGTACCGAGGCCTACTGCACGCTGATGGTGCGCATGTGTTCAACCAATCTAATACTGCATGTGCTGCAGCGCGGAGTTACGATGTTGGGGAGCTGGCAGCTGCTCATTGTTGCTCGGTTCTCTCCGGGTACTCCAGCTTCCTCCACCCATAAAAATGTCACCGACACAATATGACCTTGGCTGTTAAAGAGTCGTTAAACCTTAATAAATAGAGAGAAATGCCAGAAAATGGACAAATATAATATTCCTGAGGTCAGTTTCTGGTTGTACAGTTATATTCATATTCAGTTTTTGAAGATACATAGTCCATACTAATATATATCAGTCAATTTGGTTTCCAAATTGCTCAACCGTTAAGATCACAAATGGAATTCAATTATGTATTTTTTTTTAATTGATATAAAAGTATACTTTAAAATTTGTTTGGGTCTTCCACTTTTGATTGGAGAAACTGTCAATTTCGATTACGAAACAAGTGCAAAATGTGTTTTAATTTGTTTTTCGACATTCAACTTAAAGGCCCATTTTCCAATGTTGCATGGATAGAGCCTAAATGCTTTTTTAATTTTTTATTTTTAATTCTGATTTTTTGTTTAGGGGGAGGGGATACGGTTGGGGCAAAAGTCACCTATTTGTGTTTGATAAATACTGCACTAGAAGTGAGAATGACAAGACAAGACAGGTCTGCATTCCTAGCAGGAATGATGTTGACCGATGCCAATCTTGCTCAGACAAGAAGAAGTTTATTTTAATATCAAATTTTGTTTAGGAGAAACAATTACGTCCTTTAAATGCACCAAGGTGCCACCTGCAATGTTGTAGCATTGCAGATGGCACCTTGTTGCACTCGAGGAAGGATTTCTTTGATGAAATTTGCTGCCACCATTTAATTATAGACTACATCAAGCCGGTTTTCTATTTCTGCTATTAACGTACCTGTGCAGCGCCTGCTATAGTGTTGTGCAATAAATGTTCCATTTGTCGCTGGAAAACTCGAGTCTGCTGTTTGCTCCGATGTTCTCAATGGATTATGGTCAGGAAATCTGTTGTGTGAACTCTTCCAATGTAGGTTAAAATATCTCGATACAATGAAACGTCCTTTAGCGTCCTGAAGTAGAAATAAAAATCTACTTCTAATATTCTATTTTGGACCTATCACGTGGCGCCCCATTTATAACAATGCCTGGTTAGGTATGTAGGATTTTGTTCAAAGGGAAGCACCTGGGGTACTAGATGGCTAGGCTGTATGATAACAAGAGGCCCCAAGGGGCCTTAATCGCTCACCGGCCAAACTGGTTCAAAGAAGTCTTTGGGGCCACATTCAGTTAGACATGGTTCATCAACACTACAAAGGAATGAAGTCATGAGAGGCAAATTCTATGGAAAAACACTGAGGAATGGATTTGAACAAACCTGAACGTAACATGCCTCCCACACCCCACCCCTACCCATAGAGCTTAAATATTAAGCCAAGGACTCAAATTGAACAAACCTGAACCTGATCCCCTTCAGGTGTCATATCAAATAGGAAAGAATTCTGACTGGTGGATATGAAGAAAAGAAATCACCTCACATTGTTCTAAGTTAAACTTTGGTCTCAAATAGAGAGCCAAAATATTAACCCAAGGTCCCGATTTGAACACACTTGAATTTGACCCACCTAGAGATGTTGTATACCAAATATGAAAGGATTCTGATTTATTGAATCTGAAAGGAAATTCCCTCATATTGCACTAAGTTAAAATTCAGGCTCCCATAGGTAGCCCAAATTAATAACCCCGGGACCAGGTTTGAACAAACCTAGTCTTACCCTCCAAGAGATGTTGTATACCAAATATGAAAGGATTCTGACTGGTGGATCTGAAAGAAGATTTTTAAAGAAATTTTCTTATATTGTACTAAGTTAAAATTTCGGTTCCCATAGGGAGCCCAAATATCAACCCATGGGCTAGGTTTGAACAAACTTGAATCTAACCCTACTAGAGATGTTGAATACCACATATGAAAGCATTCTGAGAACATGGTCTGAAGAAGATTTTAACAAGAGCGCATGTATCGCTGAAGGTATACAATGTCCCCTACCGGACTAATGAGCATTAATAATTATACAAATGTTATAACCAAGATGTGATCAGCATGAATTCCGTTGAAGCATTTCCAAAAAAAGTCCAGAAAACTGATATTTTGGCACTATTCCATATTTCCAAGGGCCATAACTCACACAATAATGCAATCAGCATGAAACTCAAACTTGATCTGTAAGGCATCGTTCTATAGTAGGTTACCAAGAATGAAATCATTCGGTTGAAGCATTTCCAAAAAAGTCCGGAAAACTAAAGTATGACTGACAGACTGACTGACTGACAGACTGACGGATGGACAGAGTACAAATGAAACTTGATCTGCAAGTCATCGTTCTATAGTAGGTTACCAAAAATGAAATCATTCCGTTGAAGCGTTTCCAAAAAAAGTCCGGAAAACTAAAGTACGACTGACAGACTGACGGATGGATGGACAGAGTGTAAATGAAACTTGATCTGTAAGTCATCGTTCTATAGTAGTTTACCAAAAATGAAATCATTCCGTTGAAGCGTTTCCAAAAAAACTCCGGAAAACTAAAGTGTGACTGACAGAGTGCAAACCTATAGTCCCCTCCGGCGATGCCGGTAGAGGACAAAAAACAAGTCGGAACAGGACAAAATTTTCAGGCTATAATTTTTTTTTTTTCCATCTCAAAATTGAACAAAACGCATGAAAATCCCTCAAAAATGTTCAAACCTGACCCCAATTATTTTTCCATCTCAAAATTGAACAAAACGCATAAAAAAAAAAATTTCCAAATTTTCGTCCAAAATTTCCAAGTCTGAACCAGACCTAAAATTTTCAGGCTAAATTTTTTTTTTTTTTCGTCTCAAAATTGAACAAAAGACGCATAAATTTTTTTTTTTTAAATTCCGAATTTTGGTCCAAAATTTGGGTGTTTTTTCATCTCAAAATTGAACAAAACGCATAAAAAATCCAAAACAATTTTTTTTTCTCAAACTTTGGTAAAAAATTTCTAAGTCCGAACCAGACTCAAAATTTTCAACCTAGGGACCCAATTTGAACAAACTTGAATCTGACCCCTCCTAGAGATGATGCATACCAAATGTTAAAGGATTCCGTCCGGGGAATCTGAAGAAAAAGATTTTTAAAGAAATTTTCTCATATTGCACTAAGTTAAAATTCAGGCTCCCATAGGGAACCCAAATATTAACCGAGAAACTCGATATGAACAAACTTGAATCTGCCCCCCCCCCCCCCCCCCCCCCCAGAGATGATGTATACCAAATATGAGAGGATTCTGACTGGTGAATCTGAAGAAGATTTTTAAAGAATATTCCATGCATTGCACAAAGTTAAAAATCCATAGAACACAAATATAAACCCAGCGACTCGATTTGAACAAACTTGAATCGGACCCCCCCCCCCCCCCCCCCCCATAGATGTTGTATACCAACCATGAAAGAATTCTGAGTGGTCAATCTGAAGAAATTTTTTTTTTAAATTTCCTCAGATTCCACCAAGTTAAAATTTGGGCTCCAATAGAGAGCCCAAATACTAACTCAGGGACCTGATTTGAACGAACTTGAATCTGCCCCCCCCCCCCCCCCCCCCCCCAGAGATGTTGTCTACCAAATATGAAAGCATTCTGACTGGTGGATCTGAAGACAATTTTTAAAGAAATCTTCTCATATTGCACGAAGTTAAAATTCAGGCTCCCATAGAAAACCCAAATATTAACCTAGAAACACGATTTGAACAAACTTGAATATCCCCCTCCCCCCCCCCCCCCCCCCCCACCCGGGATTATGCATACCAAATATGAGAAGGATTCTTACTGGTGAATCTGAAGATTTTTAAAGAATATTCCACGCATTGCACAAAGTTAAAATATGAACCCAGTGACTCAGTTTGAACAAACTTGAATCTGACCCCCCCCCCCCCCCCCCCCTATAGATGCTGTATACCAAACATGAAAAATGAAAAAATTCTGAGTGGCCGATCTGAAGAAAATTTTTAAAGAAATTTCCTCAAATTGCACCAAGTTAAACTTTGGGCTCCAATAGAGAGCCCAAATGCTAACTCAGGGACCCGATTTGTACAAACTTGAATCTGACCCCCCCCCCTCCCCCCCCCCCCCCCCCCCCCAGAGATGTAGTGTACCAAATATGAAAGCATTCTGACTGGTGGATCTGAAGAAGATTTTTAAAGAAATTTCCTCATATTTCAATAAGTTAAAATTTAGACTCCTACAGGGAGCCCAATTATTAACCCAGGGACTGGATTTGAATAAACTTGAATCTGACCCCACTACAGATGTTGTATACCAAACATGAAAGGATTCTGATTGGTGGATCTGAAGAAGATTTTTCGAGAAATTTCCTCAATTCTCAAATTGCACCAAGTTAATCTTAACTCAGGGACTCGATTTTAACAAACTTGAATCTGACTCCCCCAGAGATGTTGTATAAGAAAAGATTCTGACTGGTGGATCTGAAGAAGACTTTTTTGAATTTTTGAAAAAAAAAATTATGGGTGCTATCAGAGTTATGCCCCTTCTCGTGCCCCCAGTGGGCGCGGAAGTTTATTTGTACAAACTTGAATTGACATATAAGCAATATGCACACAAAAGTTGGTTAAATTTGGTCGAGTAGTTTATGATGAGAAGTCGATAATGTAAAGTTCACGACGGACGACGACGACGGACGGCAAGTGACAAGTTAAGCTCTCTTCGGTGAGCTAAAAAACTGACTCCGACATATTTATGCAAATTGGGACACGAGACCACCACCACCCCATTTCACCCATCTGATGTCGGAGTCAAACTCAAATCCATTCCGGCCATTTTTCAACTCGGCTAATTATGGTTGGAAATTGTGTCGAGTACCAGGATCGACTAGAAGAATGCGACATTGTAAATTGGAATTTACATGGCAATCTCCCCCACCCACCAGGTGTCGTTTAGGATTCGAAAAAGGATGACACAGTGATCGTGAGAGATGTGTCACTCGACAACAATGACGAAAGGCTATTGCAGCACTCAGAATAATGAATGCAGATTGACATTGGGTGTCATTTTAAAAGATTTCCTTCAGCAAATTAAACCGCCATAACTGTACAGTTGCCAGGGCGCAGGACAGTGACAATTCTCGATATTAAACCTTTATTCACAAATCTGTTCAGGAAAAGGTACACATTGCCATTCAGTTTTTACCTTTAAAATCCTGATCACTTCAGTGGGATGAGCTCAACGTTCTGGTACCAAGGAGGTGTTTTAATTACTTGCTTGCACCTTCTGCCACCTCCCACCAAGACGAAAAAGTGAAACATTGCAAATCAATGGAGATAATCAAATCATAAGCTTGACAGTGGAAATGTATACATGTTTAGCATTTTGAGCAACTTCCACCACTTTTGAGCCTCGCGTTTGAGATACCAACCCCTCCAGGTGATTGATATTCCGGGCATAGTTCACAGGCCTGAAAATAAGCAGTCTGACATTTGCAAAATGATGTCCCCAGAGGGTGAATTTGATGATGCTATCCCATACAGTGGGCCAATTTATCCTCTGGGTACCTCTTTCCGTTTAGTTTTGAGACCTTGATTCAGATTGAGGTTCACAGAGGGTAAATTTAGTGATGCTACCCTGCTGTGCAGGGTAGCATCACTAAATTTACCCTCAGGGGACCTCATTTTCCAGATGACTGTCTGCTTATTTTCTGGCTGGATAGTTCATTACACATACGAAATTGGACGGCGTTTCTATGGACATTATAGAAGTTATGGAATCCACCCCACCCCCAGGTGCACACACAAACCTTTCGCAAATTTTAACATAGAATACGAAGCCGTTTGCTATTCATGGTGGGTGGTGGGACTCACCGCCAATAGCAGGCTCCCTGACCAAAGATCACCTTGAATTTGCGCTAGCATAAGCTGTATCTTTTGAGTACAGTTGCAGAACGGGAAATATTTTTACAATAACAAACATCTGTGTTAACATGAACATCATCCAGAATTTTTGTAGAAATAAACGATTTGATCCACCGAGGTCACATTGATCAATGTTCATTTTCAAAATTGTTAATTGATAGTGTGTTAAATTTTGGTAATCAATACCTTTTTTTATTATTTCCTTGTTATAATTTATTGGAGTTTAAAAAATATGATTTTCTTATTGCTGTAATTGTGGCTCATTCAAAGAATACAAATTTGTCAAAATTTTATTGATTTTAAATTTTTTTTTAGTTATTGAAGAACAAAAAGTTAAAAAATTTATAGTAATTTCTATATTTTTTATACTTACCAATGACCCAGACATAGCTGGTGCTAACTGTTAAAATATAGGGCCAAACACAAATTTTGCCCCCCAATCCCCAAAATTTGCATCTAAAACTAAAGAAAACATGTCCTGAAAGGCCCTCCACACCTCGCCCCCACTGCGCATGCGCAGTGTCAAGGACGTTCCGAAATTGGCGCCATTTATCATTCTAATAACCAGTGCCTGGTAAGCGCTATGTACTCAGCGGGGAGGCAAGAGTTCCCAACTCCTGGGAGGGCCATCCCCGTCTGGGTCATTGGTAAGTATAAAAAATATATAAATTACTATAAATTTTTTAACATTTTTATACTGTACCAATGACCCAGACATAGCTGAATAGTAAAAAGGCTGGAGGGCCAAGGACATAGAGCAAAATGGAATACGCTCAATAAAATAAAATAGAGTCATCCCCTGTAGGGAAAAGAAGTAATAGGCCTTACATGTATCTTTCTTATTTATGATAAATTAGAAAGATACAACACCTTCCAAAAATTGAGCTTCATACATCCATGTACTCTATTAATATCCAATAATCCTTATACTAATAATTTTTAAAGTAAGCCAATAATAAAGTAAGTCTAGAGAATAGAGACTCTTATACTCCTAAAAGTGTGTGAGAATTGCATAATCATGTCCGTTGACATATGCAATATTCAAAAGCTATACTTTAAAAACTAAGACTTGAATGAATTTTATAAACTTAAACTTCTCACTAAACAACCATCCCAATAACAGCTCAGAATTACTAACTCCGGAGGAGGTATCCCCTTGTTTTCATAGTAAAAACAGGTGACCCAAGGGAACACCCTCCCCCCCCCCCCCCTTTTTCTTGCCCTGGGTCAAATAGCCCAGAGCGAAGAGGGCAGCCGAACGGAGACACTGCCGAAACAGACAGCCTACCTAGCTATAGTAGCAACTGTTAAGAGAATGATATTCTGAGCAGTAGATAATAGACCTAACAATAGAGGCCTCCAGAAATGGACTCGATATTTCTGAGATAAAATTCATGAATGGATGGCTGAGCGCAATGAGCAGCCTTCAAAAATCTATAATAGCAATACTATTAATGTAAGCCCAAGAAGTAGAAGAACTCTTACTTCATGAGCCGAAATCTTAAGCACAACTGCTAAGCCAATGATATACCATAAGCAGTACGCTAGTTAATAGAATCCATTAAAAATAAAATGGAGCGTAACGTCCTTCTACTAGACATCAAAGACAGAAGAAGCTTACGCCCTTGTAATAAACAGATATCTGTTTATAAATACATAAACTGTACCCGGAAAGAGTAAAGGCCTATGCCCATACGAAGACGGAAGGACCTTAAAATAATAGGTTCCGGAAATAGGAGCCTAACTCTTATGCAACAATCCAACCTAAATAGTAACGGAAGTATTGATTCCGAAACTATGAAAGTGAAAATCATCCATCGATAGTGCATGAAACTCACTGACTCTACAGTAAAAGAGAAACCAACAGAATTACTGTCTAAAAGGTCAGAATTTGAAAACTACTGTTTCCAGAGGCTCAAATGATTACATAGCTAAATAAGAACCGAAGTTAAAATCCGTATAGGAATTTAATCTAAAGATTCTAAGTCTATTTATCAAAAAGTTACTAACTGACTTAGATAAAGAGACAAAAGACTCAATTGTAAACTATCGTAGAGTGCATAGGTATGAGGTAACATAAACCTATAACCTAAATAACAACAGGCTGCAGTAGATCTTGTGAAACAAGTATACTAAAAACTAGCAATGCGTAGTATGGAGGGATCAACCATATGAACATAATGATCCCTACACCACGACGGAAGAGCCTCCACTTTAGTCGCATAGAATAGCGAAGAAGAGGATCTCCTATAGTAAGAAATCGCGTCCAAAGCTCGTCCAGTACAGTGCTTACAATGCAATACGGACCACACAACGGAATACATGAAGGTTGCGACCTTGCTGGTTGTGATAAAGATGACACGATTTACCCAGTGAAAAAAGATCCTCACATAGAGGAAGATTTCACGTTAAGATCCACAGTAGACAAGAGAGTAAATTACTCATGATCTCTGTGAAGATAGAGATGCTATCAACACAAATGTATTGTGGTTGTTTATCTTAGCTATACCTGCTAAAACAACAGCGCCGGAGGATACGCGTATCCTATCATTCCGTCCTATAGATCAATAGAGCGTTAAGAATATTAGCTCAGAGATCTGGACAAGCCAACACATACGTCTGCAATTGATTAGCAAGCTGTGTCATAAATAAAACATCATTGGGCGCTCCCATAGATAGCAAATCTGATTAAACACTTGTTTGTTGAGAGTCCATTCTGACAGCAACAAGCGACCCGTAAGAGAACGGGAGTGCGATAAAACAATCAGACGACCCAGAATATGACGGACCAAAACTGAACTTGGTGTACTATAACCAACAGACGGATTCTTTCCATTAAATTGAATAACGGAAACGAAAGAGTGCCTCCCTGGTTCCGGAGATACGCCACTACTGTCGAATTAAAGGACAGGAATTTGGGCATGCGTTTCTGAATAATGTTCATGCAATGACATAAAGCAAGCCTAAAAAACATTATTCCGCGGAAGTTAAACTGATAGCTAAAAGACTGCGGAACCCAAAGACCCTGGCACTTCGAATCCGTAGGGATCAGAATATCCCAATCTGTTTGACTGGCAACCGTCATAACAGCCACACTAGGGTCCGGCAACTGCGGCGGCACTCTCTGAGTCAACCACCGAATGTTTGCCCCAGTCTGAATCTCTTGTAACACTAGATAGACAAGAGAATGTATAAATCAAGCAATTCATGGATTGCCGGAAAGTTGCCGTCGAAGAGAAGCTCCTCCGAGAACGAAGCGACTCTGAGAGAGTTCTTAACCTACTATCCACGCGTGGATGTAGCTAGGGCTGCATCACGTCTAACCAACTCCAATCAGCCACTGAAGGGCGGAGTTATACGTGAACAAACTACTGCCCTCAAAAGAAATTACATTGAGAATAATATCCCGTAAATCTTTTCTTGAAGACGTAATGATAACGCCTCAGTAAGGCGGATTACGTATAATAAAGCGTCTAAGTTAAGTCTACTATACATAATGTCGTTCCCAACATTGAAATTGGAAAAGACATAAACGGCGAAAAAGAATATATGCAGTCTTTAATCACACCGTCTAGACGCATATGAACTCTCGGTATGCCCTGCTCTGCCAAAATAAACTATATATAAAAAAAGATAAAATGGCAGAAATGAGCCACGCGGACAAGAAACTAAACTATCATGCTTAGTAGCAGGCTTGTATATATATATAAATATATAGCGTCGAAAAATAAAACACATGTTGTAATGACAATATTGGACTGCGTCGGTAAGTCAGGGACAATGTCCCTGTACCGATCGAAAAATCCGAGTCCAATGACGCTATAAGTCTCTTATCCAAGATCGCAGCAATGAAGTCCGAACAATAATCACTGGAAGAAATGCCAGAAGATATGAAAGGCATCTTCCGATACTACTAAAGGGAAAACTCGAAATCTTTCGAATCCCTTTCGCCATCCTGTCGGACCCTATAAAGCGTTCGGTCGTCCGTAGCTTGATGCAACCGCGGACCGCACCGACCCAGCGCCGTCGGATAATTCCTGATTCGACCGAGAAACCGTCAATTGCTGGGATGCTGCGAAACAACTGTGCTAACTCGGATAGCACGTCCGTCACTGAGGCCTGAGGAGCAGCGGTCTTACGATGCATTGCCGCAGGAAGCCCCGAGATCGTTACCCCGTGCATACTTCCAATATGCGAGCGAACGGAGTGTATAGGCCTCGTGTCCTTTGGCTACCGGATGGCGCGACCTATTCGCTGTGGAATCACTGAATGCCGAAACTGATCGGATACTCGAGGTCACGTAGCCAATGTGCGGTCGTGTGCCCTGCTGTGAGGATGAGGAAGCATTAAAGACAGTCTCTCGGACTGTCAATATAACGGAGCGTCCCGAGCAACGGACATATGCTCCGAATGTAAAATATCTGAACCACAACATGCGGTCCCCTATGTTGTTGGCTTCCTCCGATCCGTCCCCAATCTGCCGTCACTGGGTGAGTACTAAAGTAATTAAAGTGCTCGCATCACCCAAATCTCCTTCCTAGACCGCAACGGACGAACCCGGCAGCCGAACCATTCGATGAATGTACGCTACACCGGGTGAGCTAGCGAATGTCACTCCGTAAGCGATAGACATATTCCATGAGCACTTATTGCCGCTAACTCTTCATTAATTATGACGACAGAGGCACACTTTTGAAGACATCTCCATAACTCTTCGAACAAGAAACCAGAAATGCTTGGATAGCAAGCATAAAATAATAATATATATAGCGTCGTTCAATAATTCGAAAGTTTGTGTGACATTATTGGACTATGTCGGAACTGAGGGACGATGTCCCTGAACCGAACCAAAAATTTCTAAGTCCACCGACGCTACCAGTTTCTTATCCGGCATCGCAGCATATGTTGTTCCGAAAGGGAAAGCTTGAAATCCACCGAATCCCTTTCGGTATCCCGTCGGACCGGATGAAACTTTCGGACGTCCGTACCCGCTTCCGCGGAGCGTCCCGACCCAGCATCGTCGGATAAAATATATGCGACAGATTCAGTTGATGCTGGGATGCTGCGATAAACTGTGCTATTAAGGAAAGCACGTCCGTTCCCGAGGCCTGTGCAGTAGCGGACTTACGATGCATTGCCGCTGGAAGCTCCGTGTACGTTGACTCCCGCACACTTCCTATGCGAACGTCCGGAGTCTGCAGGCCTCGAGTCCCCGGCTACCGACCCAGCGCTGTCGGATAATTCTCGATCCGACACCGTTTCTGTCGGCTGCTGGGATGCTGCGATAAGCTGTGCTATGTGCACAAGAATGTCCGGCGTCGAGACCTGCGGAGGCGCAGTCTATCGGTGCTTCGCCGAGGGCAGCTCCGCATCAGATGGCTCCCGCATACTTCCTATGCGAACGTCCGGAGTCCATCGGTCTCGAATCCCTGGCTGCCGGATGGTGTGACCTGGTCGCCGAAGAATCCTTGATCGGCTAAGCTGGTAATATATCGGCGGTCACGCAGCCAAGGTGCGGTCGTGTGCGCTGACGAGAAGAGGAAGCCTTAGCAGTCTCAGCGGACTGCCTATACAACGGAGCGTCCCGAGCGACGGACGTATGCTCCGCTAACGACACATTTGTACCACAACATCTGGGGCCAGATGTTGTTGAACGAGAGAGGGGCCTCTCTCGCTTGCCGTCCGGATGGACCGGAACGAGCTATGAACCGGACTAAAAGGCTTCCTCCGTTCTCCCTCCGATCCGCCGTCACTGGGTGTGCATTAAGTTAATTTTATAGTGCTCGCATCACCCCAAAATTCCTTCTAGACCGCAACGGACGAACCCGGCTGCCGAACCATTCGGTGAATGGACGCTACACCGGGCGAGCTAGCGGACGTCAAAGGCCGTCGAACCTACTAGGGTCCTCTTAGGCAATTGGCGTATTACATGAGCACTTTTCCGCTAGCCCTTCATTAATTGTGACGACGGAGGCACACTGTTGGAAGACATCACAGATACATCACCCTAATCTTGATCGTCTGAAATAGAAATTGATAAAGTAGAGTGACCCTGCGGGGAAAGGACCGGAGTGTCCAAATCCCCAACAACATACCGTGACATACGCTTCCCATATTGTCATCGAAATCATACGATACAGAACAGGAGTTAATGCGAGTACACTGACCACATATAGAATGATAATAAGGTCAGAGGAAGACTTCCTCTTAAAACAATTGATCAATATCCTTTCAAAGTGAAAAGAAAACAAGTCCTGGTACTCGCACTAACCCCTGGCAATCAAAATACATAATAATAATATGATCCATTAATATAGAAAAAATAATTGAAATCAAAATATTTTGAAAAAATATTTTTTCAGAACAGCCCAAGTTTCTGAAAAGTAACGTTGAGCCCCAATGGATCCCAAGCCTAAGTGTGGACAAAAATTTTAAAAATATTTTAAACAATTTATTCAACACTTACGAACAATAATAATGTATCTAGTTATGATTAAAATAACATAAAGATGTTAAAAAATTTATAGTAATTTATATATTTTTTATACTTACCAATGACCCAGACATAGCTGGTGCTAACTCTTAAAATATAGGGCCAAACACAAATTTTGCCCCCCAATCCCCAAAATTTGCATCTAAAACTAAAGAAAACATGTCCTGAGAGGCCCTCCACACTTCGCCCCTACTGCGCATGCGCAGTGTCAAGGACGTTCCGAAATTGGCGCCATTTATCATTCTAATAACCAGTGCCTGGTAAGCGCTATGTACTCAGCGGGGAGGCAAGAGTTCCCAACTCCTGGGAGGGCCATCCCCGTCTGGGTCATTGGTAAGTATAAAAAATATATAAATTACTATAAATTTTTTAACATTTTTATACTGTACCAATGACCCAGACATAGCTGAATAGTAAAAAGGCTGGAGGGCCAAGGACATAGAGCAAAATGGAATACGCTCAATAAAATAAAATAGAGTCATCCCCTGTAGGGAAAAGAAGTAATAGGCCTTACATGTATCTTTCTTATTTATGATAAATTAGAAAGATACAACACCTTCCAAAAATTGAGCTTCATATATCCATGTACTCTATTAATATCCAATAATCCTTATACTAATAATTTTTAAAGTAAGCCAATAATAAAGTAAGTCTAGAGAATAGAGACTCTTATACTCCTAAAAGTGTGTGAGAATTGCATAATCATGTCCGTTGACATATGCAATATTCAAAAGCTATACTTTAAAAACTAAGACTTGAATGAATTTTATAAACTTAAACTTCTCACTAAACAACCATCCCAATAACAGCTCAGAATTACTAACTCCGGAGGAGGTATCCCCTTGTTTTCATAGTAAAAACAGGTGACCCAAGGGAACACCCCCCCCCCCCCCTTTTTCTTGCCCTGGGTCAAATAGCCCAGAGCGAAGAGGGCAGCCGAACGGAGACACTGCCGAAACAGACAGCCTACCTAGCTATAGTAGCAACTGTTAAGTGAATGACATTCTGAGCAGTAGATAATAGACCTAACAATAGAGGCCTCCAGAAATGGACTCGATATTTCTGAGATAAAATTCAGGAATGTGGATGGCTGAGCGCAATGAGCAGCCTTCAAAAATCTATAATAGCAACACTATTAATGTAAGCCCAAGAAGTAGAAGAACTCTTACTTCATGAGCCGAAATCTTAAGCACAACTGCTAAGCCAATGATATACCATAAGCAGTACGCTAGTTAATAGAATCCATTAACAATAAAATGGAGCGTAACGTCCTTCTACTAGACATCAAAGACAGAAGAAGCTTACGCCCTTGTAATAAACAGATATCTGTTTATAAATACATAAACTGTACCCGGAAAGAGTAAAGGCCTATGCCCATACGAAGACGGGAGGACCTTAAAATAATAGGTTCCGGATAATAGGAGCCTAACTCTTATGCAACAATCCAACCTAAATAGTAACGGAAGTATTGATTCCGAAACTATGAAAGTGAAAATCATCCATCGATAGTGCATGAAACTCACTGACTCTACAGTAAAAGAGAAACCAACAGAATTACTGTCTAAAAGGTCAGAATTTGAAAACTACTGTTTCCAGAGGCTCAAATGATTACTTAGCTAAATAAGAACCTGAAGTTAAAATCCGTATACGAATTTAATCTAAAGATTCTAAGTCTATTTATCAAAAAGTTACTAACTGACTTAGATAAAGAGACAAAAGACTCAATTGTAAACTATCGTAGAGTGCATAGGTATGAGGTAACATAAACCTATAACCTAAATAACAACAGGCTGCAGTAGATCTTGTGAAACAAGTATACTAAAAAATAGCAATGAGTAGTATGGAGGGATCAACCATATGAACATAATGATCCCTACACCACGACGGAAGAGCCTCCACTTTAGTCGCATAGAATAGCGAAGAAGAGGATCTCCTATAGTAAGAAATCGCGTCCAAAGCTCGTCCAGTACAGTGCTTACAATGCAATACGGACCACACAACGGAATACATGAAGGTTGCGACCTTGCTGGTTGTGATAAAGATGACACGATTTACCCAGTGAAAAAAGATCCTCACATAGAGGAAGATTTCACGTTAAGATCCACAGTAGACAAGAGAGTAAATTACTCATGATCTCTGTGAAGATAGAGATGCTATCAACAGAAATGTATTGTGGTTGTTTATCTTAGCAATACCTGCTAAAAACAACAGCGCCGGAGGATACGCGTATCCTATCATTCCGTCCTATAGATCAATAGAGCGTTAACAGTATTAGCTCAGAGATCTGGACAAGCCAACACATACGTCTGCAATTGATTAGCCAGCTGTGTCATAAATAAAACATCATTGGGCGCTCCCATAGATAGCAAATCTGATTGAATACTTGTTTGTTGAGAGTCCATTCTGACAGCAACAAGCGACCCGTAAGAGAACGGGAGTGCGAAAAAACAATCAGACGACCCAGAATATGACGGACCAAAACTGAACTTGGTGTACTATAACCAACAGACGGATTCTTTCCATTAAATTGAATAACGGAAACGAAAGAGTGCCTCCCTGGTTCCGGAGATACGCCACTACTGTCGAATTAAAGGACAGGAATTTGGGCATGCGTTTCTGAATAATGTTCATGCAATGACATAAAGCAAGCCTAAAAAACATTATTCCGCGGAAGTTAAACTGATAGCTAAAAGACTGCGGAACCCAAAGACCCTGGCACTTCGAATCCGTAGGGATCAGAATATCCCAATCTGTTTGACTGGCAACCGTCATAACAGCCACACTAGGGTCCGGCAACTGCGGCGGCACTCTCTGAGTCAACCACCGAATGTTTGCCCCAGTCTGAATCTCTTGTAACACTAGATAGACAAGAGAATGTATAAATCAAGCAATTCATGGATTGCCGGAAAGTTGCCGTCGAAGAGAAGCTCCTCCGAGAACGAAGCGACTCTGAGAGAGTTCTTAACCTACTATCCACGCGTGGATGTAGCTAGGGCTGCATCACGTCTAACCAACTCCAATCAGCCACTGAAGGGCGGAGTTATACGTGAACAAACTACTGCCCTCAAAAGAAATTACATTGAGAATAATATCCCGTAAATCTTTTCTTGAAGACGTAATGATAACGCCTCAGTAAGGCGGATTACGTATAATAAAGCGTCTAAGTTAAGTCTACTATACATAATGTCGTTCCCAACATTGAAATTGGAAAAGACATAAACGGCGAAAAAGAATATATGCAGTCTTTAATCACACCGTCTAGACGCATATGAACTCTCGGTATGCCCTGCTCTGCCAAAATAAACTATATGTAAAAAAAGATAAAATGGCAGAAATGAGCCACGCGGACAAGAAACTAAACTATCATGCTTAGTAGCAGGCTTGTATATATATATAAATATATAGCGTCGAAAAATAAAACACATGTTGTAATGACAATATTGGACTGCGTCGGTAAGTCAGGGACAATGTCCCTGTACCGATCGAAAAATCCGAGTCCAATGACGCTATAAGTCTCTTATCCAAGATCGCAGCAATGAAGTCCGAACAATAATCACTGGAAGAAATGCCAGAAGATATGAAAGGCATCTTCCGATACTACTAAAGGGAAAACTCGAAATCTTTCGAATCCCTTTCGCCATCCTGTCGGACCCTATAAAGCGTTCGGTCGTCCGTAGCTTGATGCAACCGCGGACCGCACCGACCCAGCGCCGTCGGATAATTCCTGATTCGACCGAGAAACCGTCAATTGCTGGGATGCTGCGAAACAACTGTGCTAACTCGGATAGCACGTCCGTCACTGAGGCCTGAGGAGCAGCGGTCTTACGATGCATTGCCGCAGGAAGCCCCGAGATCGTTACCCCGTGCATACTTCCAATATGCGAGCGAACGGAGTGTATAGGCCTCGTGTCCTTTGGCTACCGGATGGCGCGACCTATTCGCTGTGGAATCACTGAATGCCGAAACTGATCGGATACTCGAGGTCACGTAGCCAATGTGCGGTCGTGTGCCCTGCTGTGAGGATGAGGAAGCATTAAAGACAGTCTCTCGGACTGTCAATATAACGGAGCGTCCCGAGCAACGGACATATGCTCCGAATGTAAAATATCTGAACCACAACATGCGGTCCCCTATGTTGTTGGCTTCCTCCGATCCGTCCTCAATCTGCCGTCACTGGGTGAGTACTAAAGTAATTAAAGTGCTCGCATCACCCAAATCTCCTTCCTAGACCGCAACGGACGAACCCGGCAGCCGAACCATTCGATGAATGTACGCTACACCGGGTGAGCTAGCGAATGTCACTCCGTAAGCGATAGACATATTCCATGAGCACTTATTGCCGCTAACTCTTCATTAATTATGACGACAGAGGCACACTTTTGAAGACATCTCCATAACTCTTCGAACAAGAAACCAGAAATGCTTGGATAGCAAGCATAAAATAATAATATATATAGCGTCGTTCAATAATTCGAAAGTTTGTGTGACATTATTGGACTATGTCGGAACTGAGGGACGATGTCCCTGAACCGAACCAAAAATTTCTAAGTCCACCGACGCTATCAGTTTCTTATCCGGCATCGCAGCATATGTTGTTCCGAAAGGGAAAGCTTGAAATCCACCGAATCCCTTTCGGTATCCCGTCGGACCGGATGAAACTTTCGGACGTCCGTACCCGCTTCCGCGGAGCGTCCCGACCCAGCATCGTCGGATAAAATATATGCGACAGATTCAGTTGATGCTGGGATGCTGCGATAAACTGTGCTATTAAGGAAAGCACGTCCGTTCCCGAGGCCTGTGCAGTAGCGGACTTACGATGCATTGCCGCTGGAAGCTCCGTGTACGTTGACTCCCGCACACTTCCTATGCGAACGTCCGGAGTCTGCAGGCCTCGAGTCCCCGGCTACCGACCCAGCGCTGTCGGATAATTCTCGATCCGACACCGTTTCTGTCGGCTGCTGGGATGCTGCGATAAGCTGTGCTATGTGCACAAGAATGTCCGGCGTCGAGACCTGCGGAGGCGCAGTCTATCGGTGCTTCGCCGAGGGCAGCTCCGCATCAGATGGCTCCCGCATACTTCCTATGCGAACGTCCGGAGTCCATCGGTCTCGAATCCCTGGCTGCCGGATGGTGTGACCTGGTCGCCGAAGAATCCTTGATCGGCTAAGCTGGTAATATATCGGCGGTCACGCAGCCAAGGTGCGGTCGTGTGCGCTGACGAGAAGAGGAAGCCTTAGCAGTCTCAGCGGACTGCCTATACAACGGAGCGTCCCGAGCGACGGACGTATGCTCCGCTAACGACACATTTGTACCACAACATCTGGGGCCAGATGTTGTTGAACGAGAGAGGGGCCTCTCTCGCTTGCCGTCCGGATGGACCGGAACGAGCTATGAACCGGACTAAAAGGCTTCCTCCGTTCTCCCTCCGATCCGCCGTCACTGGGTGTGCATTAAGTTAATTTTATAGTGCTCGCATCACCCCAAAATTCCTTCTAGACCGCAACGGACGAACCCGGCTGCCGAACCATTCGGTGAATGGACGCTACACCGGGCGAGCTAGCGGACGTCAAAGGCCGTCGAACCTACTAGGGTCCTCTTAGGCAATTGGCGTATTACATGAGCACTTTTCCGCTAGCCCTTCATTAATTGTGACGACGGAGGCACACTGTTGGAAGACATCACAGATACATCACCCTAATCTTGATCGTCTGAAATAGAAATTGATAAAGTAGAGTGACCCTGCGGGGAAAGGACCGGAGTGTCCAAATCCCCAACAACATACCGTGACATACGCTTCCCATATTGTCATCGAAATCATACGATACAGAACAGGAGTTAATGCGAGTACACTGACCACATATAGAATGATAATAAGGTCAGAGGAAGACTTCCTCTTAAAACAATTGATCAATATCCTTTCAAAGTGAAAAGAAAACAAGTCCTGGTACTCGCACTAACCCCTGGCAATCAAAATACATAATAATAATATGATCCATTAATATAGAAAAAATAATTGAAATCAAAATATTTTGAAAAAATATTTTTTCAGAACAGCCCAAGTTTCTGAAAAGTAACGTTGAGCCCCAATGGATCCCAAGCCTAAGTGTGGACAAAAATTTTAAAAATATTTTAAACAATTTATTCAACACTTACGAACAATAATAATGTATCTAGTTATGATTAAAATAACATAAAGATGTTAAAAAATTTATAGTAATTTATATATTTTTTATACTTACCAATGACCCAGACATAGCTGGTGCTAACTCTTAAAATATAGGGCCAAACACAAATTTTGCCCCCCAATCCCCAAAATTTGCATCTAAAACTAAAGAAAACATGTCCTGAGAGGCCCTCCACACTTCGCCCCTACTGCGCATGCGCAGTGTCAAGGACGTTCCGAAATTGGCGCCATTTATCATTCTAATAACCAGTGCCTGGTAAGCGCTATGTACTCAGCGGGGAGGCAAGAGTTCCCAACTCCTGGGAGGGCCATCCCCGTCTGGGTCATTGGTAAGTATAAAAAATATATAAATTACTATAAATTTTTTAACATTTTTATACTGTACCAATGACCCAGACATAGCTGAATAGTAAAAAGGCTGGAGGGCCAAGGACATAGAGCAAAATGGAATACGCTCAATAAAATAAAATAGAGTCATCCCCTGTAGGGAAAAGAAGTAATAGGCCTTACATGTATCTTTCTTATTTATGATAAATTAGAAAGATACAACACCTTCCAAAAATTGAGCTTCATATATCCATGTACTCTATTAATATCCAATAATCCTTATACTAATAATTTTTAAAGTAAGCCAATAATAAAGTAAGTCTAGAGAATAGAGACTCTTATACTCCTAAAAGTGTGTGAGAATTGCATAATCATGTCCGTTGACATATGCAATATTCAAAAGCTATACTTTAAAAACTAAGACTTGAATGAATTTTATAAACTTAAACTTCTCACTAAACAACCATCCCAATAACAGCTCAGAATTACTAACTCCGGAGGAGGTATCCCCTTGTTTTCATAGTAAAAACAGGTGACCCAAGGGAACACCCTCCCCCCCCCCCCCCCCTTTTTCTTGCCCTGGGTCAAATAGCCCAGAGCGAAGAGGGCAGCCGAACGGAGACACTGCCGAAACAGACAGCCTACCTAGCTATAGTAGCAACTGTTAAGTGAATGACATTCTGAGCAGTAGATAATAGACCTAACAATAGAGGCCTCCAGAAATGGACTCGATATTTCTGAGATAAAATTCAGGAATGTGGATGGCTGAGCGCAATGAGCAGCCTTCAAAAATCTATAATAGCAACACTATTAATGTAAGCCCAAGAAGTAGAAGAACTCTTACTTCATGAGCCGAAATCTTAAGCACAACTGCTAAGCCAATGATATACCATAAGCAGTACGCTAGTTAATAGAATCCATTAACAATAAAATGGAGCGTAACGTCCTTCTACTAGACATCAAAGACAGAAGAAGCTTACGCCCTTGTAATAAACAGATATCTGTTTATAAATACATAAACTGTACCCGGAAAGAGTAAAGGCCTATGCCCATACGAAGACGGGAGGACCTTAAAATAATAGGTTCCGGATAATAGGAGCCTAACTCTTATGCAACAATCCAACCTAAATAGTAACGGAAGTATTGATTCCGAAACTATGAAAGTGAAAATCATCCATCGATAGTGCATGAAACTCACTGACTCTACAGTAAAAGAGAAACCAACAGAATTACTGTCTAAAAGGTCAGAATTTGAAAACTACTGTTCCAGAGGCTCAAATGATTACTTAGCTAAATAAGAACCTGAAGTTAAAATCCGTATACGAATTTAATCTAAAGATTCTAAGTCTATTTATCAAAAAGTTACTAACTGACTTAGATAAAGAGACAAAAGACTCAATTGTAAACTATCGTAGAGTGCATAGGTATGAGGTAACATAAACCTATAACCTAAATAACAACAGGCTGCAGTAGATCTTGTGAAACAAGTATACTAAAAAATAGCAATGAGTAGTATGGAGGGATCAACCATATGAACATAATGATCCCTACACCACGACGGAAGAGCCTCCACTTTAGTCGCATAGAATAGCGAAGAAGAGGATCTCCTATAGTAAGAAATCGCGTCCAAAGCTCGTCCAGTACAGTGCTTACAATGCAATACGGACCACACAACGGAATACATGAAGGTTGCGACCTTGCTGGTTGTGATAAAGATGACACGATTTACCCAGTGAAAAAAGATCCTCACATAGAGGAAGATTTCACGTTAAGATCCACAGTAGACAAGAGAGTAAATTACTCATGATCTCTGTGAAGATAGAGATGCTATCAACAGAAATGTATTGTGGTTGTTTATCTTAGCAATACCTGCTAAAAACAACAGCGCCGGAGGATACGCGTATCCTATCATTCCGTCCTATAGATCAATAGAGCGTTAACAGTATTAGCTCAGAGATCTGGACAAGCCAACACATACGTCTGCAATTGATTAGCCAGCTGTGTCATAAATAAAACATCATTGGGCGCTCCCATAGATAGCAAATCTGATTGAATACTTGTTTGTTGAGAGTCCATTCTGACAGCAACAAGCGACCCGTAAGAGAACGGGAGTGCGAAAAAACAATCAGACGACCCAGAATATGACGGACCAAAACTGAACTTGGTGTACTATAACCAACAGACGGATTCTTTCCATTAAATTGAATAACGGAAACGAAAGAGTGCCTCCCTGGTTCCGGAGATACGCCACTACTGTCGAATTAAAGGACAGGAATTTGGGCATGCGTTTCTGAATAATGTTCATGCAATGACATAAAGCAAGCCTAAAAAACATTATTCCGCGGAAGTTAACTGATAGCTAAAAGACTGCGGAACCCAAAGACCCTGGCACTTCGAATCCGTAGGGATCAGTATATATCCCAATCTGTTTGACTGGCAACCGTCATAACAGCCACACTCGGGTCCGGCAACTGCGGCGGCACTCTCTGAGTCAACCACCGAATGTTTGCCCCAGTCTGAATCTCTTGTAACACTAGATAGACAAGAGAATGTATAAATCAAGCAATTCATGGATTACCGGAAAGTTGCCGTCGAAGAGAAGCTCCTCCGAGAACGAAGCGACTCTGAGAGAGTTCTTAACCTACTATCCACGCGTGGATGTAGCTAGGGCTGCATCACGTCTAACCAACTCCAATCAGCCACTGAAGGGCGGAGTTATACGTTAACAAACTACTGCCCTCAAAAGAAATTACATTGAGAATAATATCCCGTAAATCTTTTCTTGAAGACGTAATGATAACGCCTCAGTAAGGCGGATTACGTATAATAAAGCGTCTAAGTTAAGTCTACTATACATAATGTCGTTCCCAACATTGAAATTGGAAAAGACATAAACGGCGAAAAAGAATATATGCAGTCTTTAATCACACCGTCTAGACGCATATGAACTCTCGGTATGCCCTGCTCTGCCAAAATAAACTATATGTAAAAAAGATAAAATGGCAGAAATGAGCCACGCGGACAAGAAACTAAACTATCATGCTTAGTAGCAGGCGTGTATATATATATAAATATATAGCGTCGAAAAATAAAACACATGTTGTAATGACAATATTGGACTGCGTCGGTAAGTCAGGGACAAAGTCCCTGTACCGATCGAAAAAACCGAGTCCAATGACGCTATAAGTCTCTTATCCAAGATCGCAGCAATGAAGTCCGAAAAATAATCACTGGAAGAAATGCCAGAAGATATGAAAGGCATCTTCCGATACTACTAAAGGGAAAACTCGAAATCTTTCGAATCCCTTTCGCCATCCTGTCGGACCCTATAAAGCGTTCGGTCGTCCGTAGCTTGATGCAACCGCGGACCGCACCGACCCAGCGCCGTCGGATAATTCCTTATTCGACCGAGAAACCGTCAATTGCTGGGATGCTGCGAAACAACTGTGCTAACTCGGATAGCACGTCCGTCACTGAGGCCTGAGGAGCAGCGGTCTTACGATGCATTGCCGCAGGAAGCTCCGAGATCGTTACCCCGTGCATACTTCCAATATGCGAGCGAACGGAGTGTATAGGCCTCGTGTCCCTTGGCTACCGGATGGCGCGACCTATTCGCTGTGGAATCACTGAATGCCGAAACTGATCGGATACTCGAGGTCACGTAGCCAATGTGCGGTCGTGTGCCCTGCTGTGAGGATGAGGAAGCATTAAAGACAGTCTCTCGGACTGTCAATATAACGGAGCGTCCCGAGCAACGGACATATGTTCCGAATGTAAAATATCTGAACCACAACATGCGGTCCCCTATGTTGTTGGCTTCCTCCGATCTGTCCTCAATCTGCCGTCACTGGGTGAGTACTAAAGTAATTAAAGTGCTCGCATCACCCAAATCTCCTTCCTAGATCGCAACGGACGAACCCGGCAGCCGAACCATTCGATGAATGTACGCTACACCGGGTGAGCTAGCGAATGTCACTCCGTAAGCGATAGACATATTCCATGAGCACTTATTGCCGCTAACTCTTCATTAACTATGACGACAGAGGCACACTTTTGAAAGACATCTCCATAACTCTTCGAACAAGAAACCAGAAATGCTTGGATAGCAAGCATAAAATAATAATATATATAGCGTCGTTCAATAATTCGAAAGTTTGTGTGACATTATTGGACTATGTCGGAACTGAGGGACGATGTCCCTGAACCGAACCAAAAATTTCTAAGTCCACCGACGCTATCAGTTTCTTATCCGGCATCGCAGCATATGTTGTTCCGAAAGGGAAAGCTTGAAATCCACCGAATCCCTTTCGGTATCCCGTCGGACCGGATGAAACTTTCGGACGTCCGTACCCGCTTCCGCGGAGCGGTCCGACCCAGCATCGTCGGATAAAATATATGCGACAGATTCAGTTGATGCTGGGATGCTGCGATAAACTGTGCTATTAAGGAAAGCACGTCCGTTCCCGAGGCCTGTGCAGTAGCGGACTTACGATGCATTGCCGCTGGAAGCTCCGTGTACGTTGACTCCCGCACACTTCCTATGCGAACGTCCGGAGTCTGCAGGCCTCGAGTCCCCGGCTACCGACCCAGCGCTGTCGGATAATTCTCGATCCGACACCGTTTCTGTCGGCTGCTGGGATGCTGCGATAAGCTGTGCTATGTGCACAAGAATGTCCGGCGTCGAGACCTGCGGAGGCGCAGTCTATCGGTGCTTCGCCGAGGGCAGCTCCGCATCAGATGGCTCCCGCATACTTCCTATGCGAACGTCCGGAGTCCATCGGTCTCGAATCCCTGGCTGCCGGATGGTGTGACCTGGTCGCCGAAGAATCCTTGATCGGCTAAGCTGGTAATATATCGGCGGTCACGCAGCCAAGGTGCGGTCGTGTGCGCTGACGAGAAGAGGAAGCCTTAGCAGTCTCAGCGGACTGCCTATACAACGGAGCGTCCCGAGCGACGGACGTATGCTCCGCTAACGACACATTTGTACCACAACATCTGGGGCCAGATGTTGTTGAACGAGAGAGGGGCCTCTCTCGCTTGCCGTCCGGATGGACCGGAACGAGCTATGAACCGGACTAAAAGGCTTCCTCCGTTCTCCCTCCGATCCGCCGTCACTGGGTGTGCATTAAGTTAATTTTATAGTGCTCGCATCACCCCAAAATTCCTTCTAGACCGCAACGGACGAACCCGGCTGCCGAACCATTCGGTGAATGGACGCTACACCGGGCGAGCTAGCGGACGTCAAAGGCCGTCGAACCTACTAGCGTCCTCTTAGGCAATTGGCGTATTACATGAGCACTTTTCCGCTAGCCCTTCATTAATTGTGACGACGGAGGCACACTGTTGGAAGACATCACAGATACATCACCCTAATCTTGATCGTCTGAAATAGAAATTGATAAAGTAGAGTGACCCTGCGGGGAAAGGACCGGAGTGTCCAAATCCCCAACAACATACCGTGACATACGCTTCCCATATTGTCATCGAAATCATACGATACAGAACAGGAGTTAATGCGAGTACACTGACCACATATAGAATGATAATAAGGTCAGAGGAAGACTTCCTCTTAAAACAATTGATCAATATCCTTTCAAAGTGAAAAGAAAACAAGTCCTGGTACTCGCACTAACCCCTGGCAATCAAAATACATAATAATAATATGATCCATTAATATAGAAAAAATAATTGAAATCAAAATATTTTGAAAAAATATTTTTTCAGAACAGCCCAAGTTTCTGAAAAGTAACGTTGAGCCCCAATGGATCCCAAGCCTAAGTGTGGACAAAAATTTTAAAAATATTTTAAACAATTTATTCAACACTTACGAACAATAATAATGTATCTAGTTATGATTAAAATAACATAAAGATGTTAAAAAATTTATAGTAATTTATATATTTTTTATACTTACCAATGACCCAGACATAGCTGGTGCTAACTCTTAAAATATAGGGCCAAACACAAATTTTGCCCCCCAATCCCCAAAATTTGCATCTAAAACTAAAGAAAACATGTCCTGAGAGGCCCTCCACACTTCGCCCCTACTGCGCATGCGCAGTGTCAAGGACGTTCCGAAATTGGCGCCATTTATCATTCTAATAACCAGTGCCTGGTAAGCGCTATGTACTCAGCGGGGAGGCAAGAGTTCCCAACTCCTGGGAGGGCCATCCCCGTCTGGGTCATTGGTAAGTATAAAAAATATATAAATTACTATAAATTTTTTAACATTTTTATACTGTACCAATGACCCAGACATAGCTGAATAGTAAAAAGGCTGGAGGGCCAAGGACATAGAGCAAAATGGAATACGCTCAATAAAATAAAATAGAGTCATCCCCTGTAGGGAAAAGAAGTAATAGGCCTTACATGTATCTTTCTTATTTATGATAAATTAGAAAGATACAACACCTTCCAAAAATTGAGCTTCATATATCCATGTACTCTATTAATATCCAATAATCCTTATACTAATAATTTTTAAAGTAAGCCAATAATAAAGTAAGTCTAGAGAATAGAGACTCTTATACTCCTAAAAGTGTGTGAGAATTGCATAATCATGTCCGTTGACATATGCAATATTCAAAAGCTATACTTTAAAAACTAAGACTTGAATGAATTTTATAAACTTAAACTTCTCACTAAACAACCATCCCAATAACAGCTCAGAATTACTAACTCCGGAGGAGGTATCCCCTTGTTTTCATAGTAAAAACAGGTGACCCAAGGGAACACCCTCCCCCCCCCCCCCTTTTTCTTGCCCTGGGTCAAATAGCCCAGAGCGAAGAGGGCAGCCGAACGGAGACACTGCCGAAACAGACAGCCTACCTAGCTATAGTAGCAACTGTTAAGTGAATGACATTCTGAGCAGTAGATAATAGACCTAACAATAGAGGCCTCCAGAAATGGACTCGATATTTCTGAGATAAAATTCAGGAATGTGGATGGCTGAGCGCAATGAGCAGCCTTCAAAAATCTATAATAGCAACACTATTAATGTAAGCCCAAGAAGTAGAAGAACTCTTACTTCATGAGCCGAAATCTTAAGCACAACTGCTAAGCCAATGATATACCATAAGCAGTACGCTAGTTAATAGAATCCATTAACAATAAAATGGAGCGTAACGTCCTTCTACTAGACATCAAAGACAGAAGAAGCTTACGCCCTTGTAATAAACAGATATCTGTTTATAAATACATAAACTGTACCCGGAAAGAGTAAAGGCCTATGCCCATACGAAGACGGGAGGACCTTAAAATAATAGGTTCCGGATAATAGGAGCCTAACTCTTATGCAACAATCCAACCTAAATAGTAACGGAAGTATTGATTCCGAAACTATGAAAGTGAAAATCATCCATCGATAGTGCATGAAACTCACTGACTCTACAGTAAAAGAGAAACCAACAGAATTACTGTCTAAAAGGTCAGAATTTGAAAACTACTGTTTCCAGAGGCTCAAATGATTACTTAGCTAAATAAGAACCTGAAGTTAAAATCCGTATACGAATTTAATCTAAAGATTCTAAGTCTATTTATCAAAAAGTTACTAACTGACTTAGATAAAGAGACAAAAGACTCAATTGTAAACTATCGTAGAGTGCATAGGTATGAGGTAACATAAACCTATAACCTAAATAACAACAGGCTGCAGTAGATCTTGTGAAACAAGTATACTAAAAAATAGCAATGAGTAGTATGGAGGGATCAACCATATGAACATAATGATCCCTACACCACGACGGAAGAGCCTCCACTTTAGTCGCATAGAATAGCGAAGAAGAGGATCTCCTATAGTAAGAAATCGCGTCCAAAGCTCGTCCAGTACAGTGCTTACAATGCAATACGGACCACACAACGGAATACATGAAGGTTGCGACCTTGCTGGTTGTGATAAAGATGACACGATTTACCCAGTGAAAAAAGATCCTCACATAGAGGAAGATTTCACGTTAAGATCCACAGTAGACAAGAGAGTAAATTACTCATGATCTCTGTGAAGATAGAGATGCTATCAACAGAAATGTATTGTGGTTGTTTATCTTAGCAATACCTGCTAAAAACAACAGCGCCGGAGGATACGCGTATCCTATCATTCCGTCCTATAGATCAATAGAGCGTTAACAGTATTAGCTCAGAGATCTGGACAAGCCAACACATACGTCTGCAATTGATTAGCCAGCTGTGTCATAAATAAAACATCATTGGGCGCTCCCATAGATAGCAAATCTGATTGAATACTTGTTTGTTGAGAGTCCATTCTGACAGCAACAAGCGACCCGTAAGAGAACGGGAGTGCGAAAAAAACAATCAGACGACCCAGAATATGACGGACCAAAACTGAACTTGGTGTACTATAACCAACAGACGGATTCTTTCCATTAAATTGAATAACGGAAACGAAAGAGTGCCTCCCTGGTTCCGGAGATACGCCACTACTGTCGAATTAAAGGACAGGAATTTGGGCATGCGTTTCTGAATAATGTTCATGCAATGACATAAAGCAAGCCTAAAAAACATTATTCCGCGGAAGTTAACTGATAGCTAAAAGACTGCGGAACCCAAAGACCCTGGCACTTCGAATCCGTAGGGATCAGTATATATCCCAATCTGTTTGACTGGCAACCGTCATAACAGCCACACTCGGGTCCGGCAACTGCGGCGGCACTCTCTGAGTCAACCACCGAATGTTTGCCCCAGTCTGAATCTCTTGTAACACTAGATAGACAAGAGAATGTATAAATCAAGCAATTCATGGATTACCGGAAAGTTGCCGTCGAAGAGAAGCTCCTCCGAGAACGAAGCGACTCTGAGAGAGTTCTTAACCTACTATCCACGCGTGGATGTAGCTAGGGCTGCATCACGTCTAACCAACTCCAATCAGCCACTGAAGGGCGGAGTTATACGTTAACAAACTACTGCCCTCAAAAGAAATTACATTGAGAATAATATCCCGTAAATCTTTTCTTGAAGACGTAATGATAACGCCTCAGTAAGGCGGATTACGTATAATAAAGCGTCTAAGTTAAGTCTACTATACATAATGTCGTTCCCAACATTGAAATTGGAAAAGACATAAACGGCGAAAAAGAATATATGCAGTCTTTAATCACACCGTCTAGACGCATATGAACTCTCGGTATGCCCTGCTCTGCCAAAATAAACTATATGTAAAAAAGATAAAATGGCAGAAATGAGCCACGCGGACAAGAAACTAAACTATCATGCTTAGTAGCAGGCTTGTATATATATATAAATATATAGCGTCGAAAAATAAAACACATGTTGTAATGACAATATTGGACTGCGTCGGTAAGTCAGGGACAAAGTCCCTGTACCGATCGAAAAAACCGAGTCCAATGACGCTATAAGTCTCTTATCCAAGATCGCAGCAATGAAGTCCGAAAAATAATCACTGGAAGAAATGCCAGAAGATATGAAAGGCATCTTCCGATACTACTAAAGGGAAAACTCGAAATCTTTCGAATCCCTTTCGCCATCCTGTCGGACCCTATAAAGCGTTCGGTCGTCCGTAGCTTGATGCAACCGCGGACCGCACCGACCCAGCGCCGTCGGATAATTCCTTATTCGACCGAGAAACCGTCAATTGCTGGGATGCTGCGAAACAACTGTGCTAACTCGGATAGCACGTCCGTCACTGAGGCCTGAGGAGCAGCGGTCTTACGATGCATTGCCGCAGGAAGCTCCGAGATCGTTACCCCGTGCATACTTCCAATATGCGAGCGAACGGAGTGTATAGGCCTCGTGTCCCTTGGCTACCGGATGGCGCGACCTATTCGCTGTGGAATCACTGAATGCCGAAACTGATCGGATACTCGAGGTCACGTAGCCAATGTGCGGTCGTGTGCCCTGCTGTGAGGATGAGGAAGCATTAAAGACAGTCTCTCGGACTGTCAATATAACGGAGCGTCCCGAGCAACGGACATATGTTCCGAATGTAAAATATCTGAACCACAACATGCGGTCCCCTATGTTGTTGGCTTCCTCCGATCTGTCCTCAATCTGCCGTCACTGGGTGAGTACTAAAGTAATTAAAGTGCTCGCATCACCCAAATCTCCTTCCTAGACCGCAACGGACGAACCCGGCAGCCGAACCATTCGATGAATGTACGCTACACCGGGTGAGCTAGCGAATGTCACTCCGTAAGCGATAGACATATTCCATGAGCACTTATTGCCGCTAACTCTTCATTAACTATGACGACAGAGGCACACTTTTGAAAGACATCTCCATAACTCTTCGAACAAGAAACCAGAAATGCTTGGATAGCAAGCATAAAATAATAATATATATAGCGTCGTTCAATAATTCGAAAGTTTGTGTGACATTATTGGACTATGTCGGAACTGAGGGACGATGTCCCTGAACCGAACCAAAAATTTCTAAGTCCACCGACGCTATCAGTTTCTTATCCGGCATCGCAGCATATGTTGTTCCGAAAGGGAAAGCTTGAAATCCACCGAATCCCTTTCGGTATCCCGTCGGACCGGATGAAACTTTCGGACGTCCGTACCCGCTTCCGCGGAGCGGTCCGACCCAGCATCGTCGGATAAAATATATGCGACAGATTCAGTTGATGCTGGGATGCTGCGATAAACTGTGCTATTAAGGAAAGCACGTCCGTTCCCGAGGCCTGTGCAGTAGCGGACTTACGATGCATTGCCGCTGGAAGCTCCGTGTACGTTGACTCCCGCATACTTCCTATGCGAACGTCCGGAGTCTGCAGGCCTCGAGTCCCCGGCTACCGACCCAGCGCTGTCGGATAATTCTCGATCCGACACCGTTTCTGTCGGCTGCTGGGATGCTGCGATAAGCTGTGCTATGTGCACAAGAATGTCCGGCGTCGAGACCTGCGGAGGCGCAGTCTATCGCTGCTTCGCCGAGGGCAGCTCCGCATCAGATGGCTCCCGCATACTTTTCCTATGCGAACGTCCGGAGTCCATCGGTCTCGAATCCCTGGCTGCCGGATGGTGTGACCTGGTCGCCGAAGAATCCTTGATCGGCGAAGCTGGTAATATATCGGCGGTCACGCAGCCAAGGTGCGGTCGTGTGCGCTGACGAGAAGAGGAAGCCTTAGCAGTCTCAGCGGACTGCCTATACAACGGAGCGTCCCGAGCGACGGACGTATGCTCCGCTAACGACACATTTGTACCACAACATCTGGGGCCAGATGTTGTTGAACGAGAGAGGGGCCTCTCTCGCTTGCCGTCCGGATGGACCGGAACGAGCTATGAACCGGACTAAAAGGCTTCCTCCGTTCTCCCTCCGATCCGCCGTCACTGGGTGTGCATTAAGTTAATTTTATAGTGCTCGCATCACCCCAAAATTCCTTCTAGACCGCAACGGACGAACCCGGCTGCCGAACCATTCGGTGAATGGACGCTACACCGGGCGAGCTAGCGGACGTCAAAGGGCCGTCGAACCTACTAGGGTCCTCTTAGGCAATTGGCGTATTACATGAGCACTTTTCCGCTAGCCCTTCATTAATTGTGACGACGGAGGCACACTGTTGGAAGACATCACAGATACATCACCCTAATCTTGATCGTCTGAAATAGAAATTGATAAAGTAGAGTGACCCTGCGGGGAAAGGACCGGAGTGTCCAAATCCCCAACAACATACCGTGACATACGCTTCCCATATTGTCATCGAAATCATACGATACAGAACCGGAGTTAATGCGAGTACACTGACCACATATAGAATGATAATAAGGTCAGAGGAAGACTTCCTCTTAAAACAATTGATCAATATCCTTTCAATGAGAAAAGAAAACAAGTCCTGGTACTCGCACTAACCCCTGGCAATCAAAATACATAATAATAATATGATCCATTAATATAGAAAAAATAATTGAAATCAAAATATTTTGAAAAAATATTTTTTCAGAACAGCCCAAGTTTCTGAAAAGTAACGTTGAGCCCCAATGGATCCCAAGCCTAAGTGTGGACAAAAATTTTAAAAATATTTTAAACAATTTATTCAACACTTACGAACAATAATAATGTATCTAGTTATGATTGAAATAACATAAAGATATTATTATTTAGAAATCCCCCCCTCACACAGAGGGCTGTTGTAAATGTAAACAATGAGTGTAAAAACACTAAAATAAGACTCCAGGCACCCAGGCCCGAAATCAGTTACCAAAAATACACCATCTGATGCAAAACAGAGACTTCCAGGGAAGAAACTGCAGAACATCAGATGGTAGATGCAGAACACAACGCCTAACCACCCGTAGGTGAAGACGTAAACATGGGGAAAGAACAGAATT